>WNGS01153176.1:0-12881 GCA_020271785.1 Procambarus virginalis
ACTTGTATACCATGCAAGGCGATGGAGAAGATCGTGAGAAAAAACCTGGTAACACATCTGGAGAGAAGGGACTTCGTGACAAATTGCAAACATGGGTTCAGGGAGGGTAAATCTTGCCTTACAGGCTTGATAGATTTCTACGATCAGGTGACAAAGATTAAGCAAGAAAGAGAGGGCTGGGCGGACTGCATTTCTTGGATTGTCGGAAAGCCTTTGTCACAGTACCGCATAAGAGGCTGGTACATAAGTGGAGAGACAGGCAGGTGTAGCTGATAAGGTGCTCCAGGGGATAAGGGAGTACCTAAGCAATAGGAAGCAGAGAGTTACGGTGAGGGGTGAGACCTCGATTGGCGTGAAGTCACCAGTGGAGTCCACAGGGCTCTGTACTGAACCTATCCTGTTTCTGATATACGTAAATGATCTCCCAGAGGGTATTGACTCATTCCTCTCAATGTTTGCTGACGACGCCAAAATTATGAGAAGGATTAAGACAGAGGAGGACAGCTTGAGACTTCAAGAAGACCTGGACAAGCTGCAGGAATGGTCGAACAAATGGCGTTAGAGTTTAACCCAAGCAAATGTAATGTAATGAAGATAGGGGTAGGAAGCAGGAGACCAGATACAAGGTATCATTTGGGAGATGAAATACTTCAAGAGTCAGAGAGAGAGAAAGACCTGGGGGTTGATATCACGCCAGACCTGTCCCCTGAAGCTCATATCAAGAGGATAACATCAGCAGCATATGCCAGGTTGGCTAACATAAGAACGGCCTTTAGAAACTTGTGTAAGGAATCTTTCAGAACATTATATACCACATATGTCAGACCAATCCTGGAGTATGCGGCTCCAGCATGGAGTCCCTATCTAGTCAAGCATAAGACTAAACTGGAAAAGGTTCAAAGGTTTGCCACCAGACTAGTACCCGAGCTGAGAGGTATGAGCTACGAGGAGCGACTGCAGGAATTAAACCTCACTTCGTTGGAAGACAGAAGAGTTAGGGGGGACATGATCACCACATTCAAGATTCTCAGGGAATCGACAGGGTTGATAGAGACAGGCTGTTTAACACAAGGGGCACACGCACTAGGGGACACAGGTGGAAACTGAGTGCCCAAATGAGCCACAGAGATATTAGAAAGAACTTTTTTAGTGTCAGAGTGGTTGACAAATGGAATGCATTAGGAAGTGATGTGGTGGAGGCTGACTCCATACACAGTTTCATGTGTAGATATGATAGAGCCCAGTAGGCTCAGGAAACTGTACACCTGTTGATTGACGGTTGAGAGGCGGGACCAAAGAGCCAGAGCTCAACCCCCGCAAGCACAACTAGGTGAGTACAACTAGGTGAGTACACACACGCGCGAACAGACACACGTGCGTACACACACACGCACGTACACACACACACACGTGTGTACACACACAAAGCGCGTACACACACACGCGCGCGTACACACACACGCACGTACACACACACACGTGTGTGTACACACACAAGCGCGTACACACACACGCGCGTACACACACACGCGCGAACAGACACACGTGCGTATACACACACACACCCTTGAACATAGACACGCGCGTGTGTATGACCAGTGAGCCAGAGCTCAACCCCCACAAGCACAACTAGGTTGGTACACGCGTGCGCACACACACCCCGCAAACATACACAAAAGGGACCTGTGGCTGAGTGGACAGCGCTCTGGACTCGTAATCTTAGGGACCGGGGATCAATCCCCTGCGATGACAGAAACAAATGGGCAGAGTTTCTTTCTCCCTGATGTACCTGTTCACCTAGCAGTAAATAGGTACCTAGGAGTTAGACAGCTGCTATGGGCTGCTTCCTGGGGATATATGTGTGCGTGTGTTAGAGATAAATATATGTAATATAAATAATAGAGGACAATTGAATTGGTTAGAAAGGCGGGATCCAAGAGCTAATTGCTCAATTCTGCAGAAACAAATAGTAAATATACAGATGTAGCCATCTGCGTAAGATGGCTATATCTTACGCAGATGGCGTAAGATGGCTACATCTTTATGTAGATGGCGTAAGATGGCTACATCTTTATGTAGATGGCGTAAGATGGCTACATCTTTATGTAGATGGCGTAAGATGGCTACATCTTTATGTAGATGGCGTAAGATGGCTACATCTTACGCAGATGGCGTAAGAGCATGGATCTTATACATGACTGATTCCAATCGTTGGGAACCAGAACTAAGGTATATACATAAAATACAGATACATCAAACCTTGATTTTTACCAAGACACGAAGCCAGCGGCTGGTTCAGCTGGTACTACAGCATGGAGGCTTAAGGCATGAGCAGGGAAACACAGAATTGGAATGAACACATCCAAGGAAAACAGAGGAAACAATATGAGAACGACATAGCTTTCAAAGTCAAGGATCAACCCAGATTGTTACACAACCGCACCAAGAGGATGGCCGCAGTGAAGGTGGCGAGGTTATAACTTATGCGTTGTAACTTATCCTCGCCAGGATAAGTTATAACACTGTTAAAGATTCACTACCTGAAACAAGAAGTTCCAGGTAGCACGGGCTATGGTGAGCCCGTCTTCCTTGGAAGAGCAGCAAGAGGTCTTCAAGGTGGTACAACTACCTGACGTAGGAGGCCTGACAGCCCAGGGGTGGGGGTCTGACAGCTGAGTGGACAGCGCTCGGGATCCGTAGTCTTGATGTTCCGGGTCTGATCCCGGTGGAGGCGGAAACAAATGGGCAGAGTTTCTTTCACCCTGATGCACCTGTTCACCTAGCAGTAAATGGGTACCTGGGAGTTAGACAGCTGCTACGGGCTGCTTCCTGGGGATGCGTAACAATCAGGAGGCCTGGTCGAGGACCGGGCCGCGGGGACGCTAAGCCCCGAAATCATCTCTAGATAACCTCAAGATAACCACAAGATAACCTCAAAATAACCTCAAGATAATTAGGATGAGAACTGCAGGTAAGACTAAAGTAGGATATATGAGCTGTGAGGGAGGACGTCACCAGAGACCTCTACGGGGTCTGATGGAACCTCACCATGCCACCTTGTCATGATTTCGGGGCTCAACGTCACCGCGGCCCGGTCCTCAACCAGGCCTCCAGATTGCTGGACGGGTCAACCAGGCTGTTGGACGCGGCTACTCGCAGCGTTATCTACTGGAGTTCTAAGATATCATATATTATATATGATATATTTATATGGTATATATAAATATCATATATCTATATCAGCAGCATATGCTAAGCCAGGCTACTTTAGTACATCTTTCAGAACAAAATGTACACCATTTGTTGAGCTAGTCCCGGAGTATGCAGCACCAGCACGGAACCCCCAGGTTAACACACACAAAGTGAAGATTGAAAAACAACAGCAAGTGTGATTAATCCCCGAAAATAGAGGACTGACATTCGGGGATTAACTGTGGCATATGGAAAAAGGATAAATAGGTGGGACATAATCCAGACATACAAAATACTTAAAGCATCGGTGAAATAACGATACGACACTGACATGAGCCTCTGGGGATACGAGGAAACACCTCTACACAGTAAAGTCAATCAGAAATGCCAACGAACTAGAAGCATTAACCGTAGATACCATAAGAAACAGAAGGGTCTTAGGTTAGTGCATCTGACGAGATGAATCAGAAAGGGCGGGTCCCGGGAGCTGAAGCTTGATCCAGCAAATGTTGCCAGTGAAGAAGATTGGCGCCAAGAGCCGGCTAATGTCACCTGTCCTAATCCTCGACCACTCAGCGAATACCTCGAACCCCGTCACCGTGGCATCCGCTGTCCATTGTCATTACCGTCCTGAGTCAAGTACCATGTCTTCCTGCTCCTCACTTCCTTGTCCTTCTTCCTGTGTCACTGATCCTCTACACCCTCTCATATAGTGCCACTGACCCTCTACACCCTCTCATATAGTGCCACTGACCTCTACACCCTCTCATATAGTGCCACTGACCCCTACACCCTCTCATATAGTGCCACTGACCTCTACACCCTCTCATATAGTGCCACTGACCTCTACACCCTCTCATATAGTGCCACTGACCCCTACACCCTCTCATATAGTGCCACTGACCTCTACACCCTCTCATATAGTGCCACTGACCTCTACACCCTCTCATATAGTGCCACTGACCTCTACACCCTCTCATATAGTGCCACTGACCTCTACACCCTCTCATATAGTGCCACTGACCTCTACACCCTCTCATATAGTGCCACTGACCCTCTACACCCTCTCATATAGTGCCACTGACCTCTACACCCTCTCATATAGTGCCACTGACCTTTACACCCTCTCATATAGTGCCACTGACCTCTACACCCTCTCATATAGTGCCACTGACCCCTACACCCTCTCATATAGTGCCACTGACCTCTACACCCTCTCATATAGTGCCACTGACCTCTACACCCTCTCATATAGTGCCACTCTACACCCTCTCATATAGTGCCACTGACCTCTACACCCTCTCATATAGTGCCACTGACCCTCTACACCCTCTCATATAGTGCCACTGACCTCTACACCCTCTCATATAGTGCCACTGACCTCTACACCCTCTCATATAGTGCCACTGACCCCTACACCCTCTCATATAGTGCCACTGACCCTCTACACCCTCTCATATAGTGCCACTGACCTCTACACCCTCTCATATAGTGCCACTGACCTCTACACACTCTCATATAGTGCCACTGACCCTCTACACCCTCTCATATAGTGCCTCTGACCCCTACACCCTCTCATATAGTGCCACCGACCTCTACACCCTCTCATATAGTGCCACTGACCCTCTCATATAGTGCCACTGACCTCTACACCCTCTCATATAGTGCCTCTGACCCCTACACCCTCTCATATAGTGCCACTGACCTCTACACCCTCTCATATAGTGCCACTGACCTCTACACCCTCTCATATAGTGCCACTGACCTCTACACCCTCTCATATAGTGCCACTGACCTTTACACCCTCTCATATAGTGCCACTGACCTTTACACCCTCTCATATAGTGCCACCGACCCCTACACCCTCTCATATAGTGCCACTGACCTCTACACCCTCTCATATAGTGCCACTGACCTCTACACCCTCTCATATAGTGCCAGGGGTCCCTCCACCATCTCCAGGAGCTCAGCCATCCAAGTCATGCAACTTGAGAGAGAAACAGTCCGACAGACAGACTGTCAGGCTTAAGATCAAACTCTCCAAAAATAATAATTCTTAAGTCACTCATCCGATTCATGTTCTTAAATTCTAGGTCGTGAATTCCGTAATTCTCTCAAATCAAATCAAAATGTTTATTCAGGCAAAAGTACATACATACAAGATGAGTTACAAGTAGAATGTTGGATTTCTAGGAAGAGCTAGTACATGCTATGCCTGAAGCCACTAGTTCACACAGCGTTTCGGGCAGCGTTACTCCACTACGGGCTCACCATAGCCCGTGCTACTTGGAACTTTTTGTTGCAAGTAGCGAATGTTTAACGACAGCAACACCGGGCAGCGTTTCAGCGTTTCGGTTCACAATATTCGTCCGTTTATTTCTAAGATCCTCGCTAAGGTTCGTTAGTCGTCCGTTGCCTTCTTCACGGCTCTTTGAATAAATTATTTGCCTGGAGTGTTAAAGCTCTTCACTATTGTATTTGTAGAAGTGTTTGGTGGCGTGTCTGTTGTCTGTGATCCCCGGCTGTGTTTACTGGCGCACTTATGGCCCTTCACGCTCCTCTTCCAGACACTTTGTTGGCGTTGGTAAATAGTTATTACCAATGTTCACTGATACGTTGACATCGAAGCCCAGCCTGCTTGTCTGCCTGCCTGCAGACCTCCATGTCTGCTTTCATGCCTGCCTCCTTGTCTGCCAGCCTGCCTGCCTGCTGTCTGCTGGTCTTTTTCCGTGTATATTTTCATCCCGATTTTTGTATCATCGGCAAATTTGCAAATATTGCTGCTCAAACCTGAATCTAAATCATTTATACTGTATATGTTATAAACAACAGAGGTCCCAGGACAGAGCCTTGAGGCACTCTACTAACAACATTTTCCCACTCTGACTTAACCCCATTTACCCTAACTCTGTTTCCTTTGGTATAGCCATGCCCTAATCCAACTTAATATAGCACCTCCAATACCATGAGTCTCTATCTTTTTAATCAGTCTTTCATGTGGCACTGTATCAAAAGCTTTGCTAAAGTCAAGGTACACAACATCACAATCCTTACCACTATCAACTGCCTCAACTATGCTGGCATAAAATGATAGCAAATTTGTTAATCATGAATGGCCATTAGTAAATCAGTGTTGTGAATCATTTATTTATTTATGTTTTCCAAGAAGAAGGCGAATGGTATTTGCAATTATCGGTTCAAGCCACTTTCCCACAATACACGTTTGACTAATTGGCTGATAGTTTAACGTAAGTGATCTATCTTATTTCTTGAAAATTGGTACCACATTAGCTACCTTCCACGACTCTGGCACTCTGCCTGACTCTAATGATTTATTAGATATGGTAGACAGTGGCTCTCAACGCTCCTCTTTGCATTCTTTAAGCACCCTGGCAAACACTTCGACCGGCCCTGGCGTTAAAGGATTTGTTTGGTTTGAGTTTTACTATTTGTTTAATAATATTATCCCTGGTAACTGTTAGACTAGTCAACCTGTCCTCGTCCCCACCCACATAGACTTGTTCGGCTGAAGGTATAGAGTTAAGTTCTTCTTTAGTAAATACAGATATAAAATATTTATTAAAAATACTACTCATCTCTTCGTCATTATCCGTTATCTGACCTGTCTCAGTTTTTAATGGACCTATCCTTTCCCTAACCTTTGTTCGATATAACTGAAAAACCCTTAAGGATTTGTCTTTGCTTGCCCTGCTATGTGAACTTCATAGTTTCTTTTTGTCCTCCTTATCTATTTTTTTAACATTTCTAACCAGTTGGACGAATTCTTGTTCTAAACTGACTTCCCCATTCTTAGTCCTTTTGTACCAATCTCTCTCTACCTATAAGGTTCTTCAGATCCTTTGTTATCCATTTCGGGTCATTATTATTCGATCTATTCAATTTGAATAATACACAACAATGTCTATCATCAACCAGATGGCGACCTACATATGCATTGATGACGCTGAATGCAATGACAGGTATAAGAGCAGCGTCATCAATGCATATGTAGGTCGTGCAATGCGTACATGCTCTTCTTGGCAGCTCTTGCAGCATGAACTTGAACGGATCCATCAAACTGTTGTGAACAACGATTACAGCAATACAGAATTTGACGAAATCGTAAGTAAGAAGCTGGGCCACCATCTCAGGCCCCAAGAGTGGAAAATTGGCCCCCAAGAGAAGACGTCGTAGTGTATGATAAAAAGACATTCACTCAGGCATACAAGAAGGATGAGAAGATTATACGAGAATATATAAATATCTAGATTTCTCCTTGTAAGATTACGGACTCACTATAGCCCGTGCTATATGGATCTTTCGTTCTGAGTAGTTTAATCTAAAACAACAACAATATCCTTGTAAGCTCAGTATATCTGTTATTACAATAGTGAATTCCTGAAGATGTCATTGCTGACAAAACGTCGAACAATAACATGGAAAGCTGAAGTGATCTAATGTTTCTTCACCTCCCAGATGGTTGAAGATATTAAAACTAGAATGGAAAATATGCAAAGGACAATTAATATTAGTCACAATGATGTTGTGTTTAATGACATGTATATTTGCAAAAAATATGTATGTATATATATTCTAATCCTTCAGGGGTGAGGAGTTTTCGGTTGCATATTGGCTTGGGGACCATTCAGGCTTGTTCACATTTGTGTTGCTCACGTGGCCCCAACATACGAGGTGATTCGATGAAATATCTGTATATTTCCTCTTACTAATGCTCTTGCATCATGGTCCAGCTGGAAGAGTTCACCAAAAGTCATGTTGTTTTTAGGTGAAGAAAAGAATTGAATAACTGAAGGATATATGACACTAATTATAAAATCGCACGATGTTTCGAACCTCCATGGTTCATTCTCAAGTGAAAAGAAATTACTGGTATAAATTAACGAGTTCTGTAATTTCGACCATCACGACCGGACAAAAGATTAAGGACCCATTAACCAAAGGAGTGGTTAAGGGGTCCTGTACGCCAGTTGCAGAGTGTTCCTGGCAATATGGGTTCGATTCACTTCTGGGGTGTGAGTTTTCAGTTGCATACTGTCCTGGGGACCATTCAGGCTTGTTCGCATATATATATATATATATATATATATATATATATATATATATATATATATATATATATATATATATATATATATATATATATATATAAGTATTTGTGTATTAAAAATTGTGCAGCTAGTTTCACAAGAAGGGAGTAGCGAATCTTAAACAGCACCAACAACACAAGATTGCTACTTACCTAAATAAACTCTGGCGTTCAGTTCCTGAACCCATTATGTGCCACTGTAACCCTTTTCACTACTCCTATGGGATGGGTATGGGGTCCACCACCGCCCACGGGATGGGTATGGGGTCCACCACCGCCCACGGGATGGGTATGGTGTCCACCACCGCCCACGGGATGGGTATGGGGTCCATCACCGCCCACGGGATGGGTAATTGGTCCACCACCGCCCACAGGATGGGTATGGACTCCACCACCGCCCACAGGATGGGTATGGACTCCACCACCGCCCACAGGATGGGTATGGACTCCACCACCGCCCACAGGATGGGTATGGACTCCACCACCGCCCACAGGATGGGTATGGACTCCACCACCGCCCACAGGATGAGCATGGACTCCACCACCGCCCACAGGATGGGTATGGACTCCACCACCGCCCACAGGATGGGTATGGACTCCACCACCGCCCACAGGATGGGTATGGACTCCACCACCGCCCACAGGATGGGTATGGACTCCACCACCGCCCACAGGATGGGTATGGACTCCACCACCGCCCACAGGATGGGAATGGACTCCACCACCGCCCACAGGATGAGTATGGACTCCACCACCGCCCACAGGATGGGTATGGACTCCACCACCGCCCACTGGATGGGTATGGACTCCACCACCGCCCACAGGATGAGTATGGACTCCACCACCGCCCACAGGATGGGTATGGACTCCACCACCGCCCACAGGATGGGTATGGACTCCACCACCGCCCACAGGATGGGTATGGACTCCACCACCGCCCACAGGATGGGTATGGACTCCACCACCGCCCACAGGATGGGTATGGACTCCACCACCGCCCACAGGATGGGTATGGACTCCACCACCGCCCACAGGATGGGTATGGACTCCACCACCGCCCACAGGATGAGCATGGACTCCACCACCGCCCACAGGATGGGTATGGACTCCACCACCGCCCACAGGATGAGCATGGACTCCACCACCGCCCACAGGATGAGTATGGACTCCACCACCGCCCACAGGATGAGTATGGACTCCACCACCGCCCACAGGATGAGTATGGACTCCACCACCGCCCACAGGATGAGTATGGACTCCACCACCGCCCACAGGATGAGTATGGACTCCACCACCGCCCACAGGATGAGTATGGACTCCACCACCGCCCACAGGATGAGTATGGACTCCACCACCGCCCACAGGATGGGTATGGACTCCACCACCGCCCACAGGATGGGTATGGACTCCACCACCACCCACAGGATGGGTATGGACTACACCACCACCCACAGGATGGGTATGGACTCCACCACCGCCAACAGGATGGGTATGGACTCTACCACCGCCAACAGGATGGGTATGGACTCCACCACCACCCACAGGATGGGTATGGCCTACACCACCGCCCACAGGATGGGTATGGACTCCACCACCGCCAACAGGATGGGTATGGACTCCACCACCGCCAACAGGATGGGTATGGACTCCACCACCGCCAACAGGATGGGTATGGACTCCACCACCACCCACAGGATGGGTCTGGACTCCACCACCGCCCACAGGATGGGTATGGACTCCACCACCGCCCACAGGATGGGTATGGACTCCACCACCGCCCACAGGATGGGTATGGACTCCACCACCGCCAACAGGATGAGTATGGACTCCACCACCGCCAACAGGATGGGTATGGACTCTACCACCGCCAACAGGATGGGTATGGACTCCACCACCACCCACAGGATGGGTCTGGACTCCACCACCGCCCACAGGATGGGTATAGACTCCACCACCGCCCACAGGATGGGTATGGACTCCACCACCGCCCACAGGATGGGTATGGACTCCACCACCGCCCACAGGATGGGTATGGACTCCACCACCGCCCACAGGATGAGCATGGACTCCACCACCGCCCACAGGATGAGCATGGACTCCACCACCGCCCACAGGATGAGTATGGACTCCACCACCGCCCACAGGATGAGCATGGACTCCACCACCGCCCACAGGATGAGTATGGACTCCACCACCGCCCACAGGATGAGCATGGACTCCACCACCGCCCACAGGATGGGTATGGACTCCACCACCGCCCACAGGATGGGTATGGACTCCACCACCGCCCACAGGATGGGTATGGACTCCACCACCGCCCACAGGATGAGTATGGACTCCACCACCGCCCACAGGATGAGTATGGACTCCACCACCGCCCACAGGATGAGTATGGACTCCACCACCGCCCACAGGATGGGTATGGACTACACCACCGCCCACAGGATGGGTATAGGATACTTAACAAATAACCTAACACGCTGGCCTCCCGCTCCTTGGAACAAAAAGTTCCAAGTAGCACGGGCTATGGCGAGCCCGTAGTGATAATAATGTCTTGATGAGATCACGTTTCCTTTGTATAAAAATAACACAGTGGTCGCCCGCAATAAACTAAGATTCTGAGATTAGATAACTTTAAATCTTAGCATGGAGGGCGGGTAACTGTTGCGGCACTGAAAAACCGCTCTAGCTACGCGGTTAACCCGCAGTAATGATGCAATTGTCTGGTGCAATATACGAGAAAATTCCGACTGACCCTTCCGCGCGGGAGAGAGACAATTGGGCTGCGTCAGTCAGCTATAACGAGTGTGTATCGCTGTTAATTGCGATTTGACCACCTCGTTACAGAGCCCAGCGTGAGTGACCTTGCTTGTGCGAACGTGGGCAGGAGGAGAGGTCAACGGGCCCTCAAAAGGTCATTCCCCCCCACCCCCACAAAAAAAAACATTATTTATATTTTCATTAATTTGGTTTTCTGTTAGCTTGCTATATAGTCGTGATGGCTTGGCGCTTACCCCTCATAGTTTTCTTCCTTTCAATAGTGATGGTCTTTGTTGTGATATTAGCAGCAACTTCATATAATTATATTATCCTTATACTGTCATTCATATATATTTGTATATAATCTCTTGGCCCCTGAAGGATTCGAACCAGGTCCAGTACTATAACCACGCAGCCAGGGGCACCACTCCTGGCATTTAGGGGCTCACCATAGCCCGTGCTACTTGCTCCGCTCCTGTGCCAGGTAACTTACGAGCTCACCATAGACCGTGCTACTTGAAAGTTGTTCCGAGTAGCTGAATCTATAACAACAACAACACTCCTGGCATTAGATATGTCATTAACTCACTTGAACAGACTACAGGGCCGCATGAGTATATCAAGTGAGCGTTAAGCTTGAATGGTCCCCAAGCCAATATACAACCATAAGTTCTCATTATAAACATACAACCATATTATCTATTCCTTATCTATTCCCCTCAGTATCTTGTAAGTTGTGATCATATCCTCTCTCTTCCTTCTTAGCCTGTGTTCGGAGGTTAAACCTCTTAGCTCTGGTACCAGTCTTGCTGCAAACCTTAGTACTCTGTCATTTGTTTTCTTCACTTACACTGTCAGTTTTGGCCTTATGTTTCACAAGGTGCGGGTTCCAGACCGGTGATGCTTATTCCAGTCTTGGTTGAACTGCTTTGTGTAGATTGCTTTAAAGGCGCCCTGGTTCAGGTTCCTAAACGATGTTCTTAGGTTTGGCAGCGTCACATATGCTGCTGATATTATACTGTTGGTGTGTGCCTCATGTGTCAGTGTGGGAATTATCTCCACTCCCGGATACTTCTCTCTTTCTGTTGTTGCAGCTGCCTTATTCCCTTATGGTGTAGTTGTCGTCTGGTCTCTTATCTCCCTTTCCTATCTTTATTATCATGCACGTGTTGTGTGTGTACTCACCTATTTGTGCTTGTAGGGGTTGAGCTTTGGCTCTTTGGTCCCGCCTCTCTACTGTCAACTGGTGTACAGATTCCTGAGCCTACTGGGCTCTATCATATCTACACTTGAAACTGTGTATGGAGTCAGCCTCCACCACATCACTGCCTAATGCATTCCATCCGTTAACTACTCTGACACTGAAAAAGTTCTTGCTAACGTCCCTGTGGCTCATTTGGGTACTTAGTTTCTACCTGTGTCCCCTTGTTCGCGTCCCACCAGTGTTGAATAGTTTATCCTTGTTTACCCGGTCGATTCCCCTGAGGATTTTGTAGGTGTGTGTAAATGTGTGTGTGTGTGAGTGTGTGAGTGAGTACACCCTGATGTACTTACCTAGATGTGTTTGCAGGGGGCGAGATAGCCACATAGCTCCGCCTTCCGAACGTTTTTAGAGCAATATAATGACTCATTGCTCACGCTTTTATCATATTTACATTTAAAATTTCGAATTTAATTAGATTCAATGACTTCTAGATCTAACCTGTTCCACTTGCTGACAGCTCTCACACTGAAAACAAATTCTGACGTCGCTGTGACTCATTTGTTTCTCTAGTTTCAATCTATATCCCCGCGTTCTGCTGTTCCTAGCTTTGAACAATGT
>WNGS01153181.1:0-66481 GCA_020271785.1 Procambarus virginalis
GGGAGACATTCACGACTGTCAGCTGATGAAGGAGGGGAGACAGTCACGACTGTCAGCTGATGAATGGAAGGGGAGACAGTCACGACTGTCAGCTGATGAATGGAAGGGGAGACGGTCACGACTGTCAGCTGATGAATAGTAGAAGGGGAGACAGTCACGACTGTCAGCTGATGAATGGAAGTGTCACGACTGTCAGCTGATGAATGTGAGTGTCACGACTGTCAGCTGATGAATGGAAGTATCACGACTGTCAGCTGATGAATGGAAGGGAGACAGTCACGACTGTCGGGTGATGAATGGAAGGGGAGACAGTCACGACTGTCAGCTGATGAATAGAAGGGGAGACAGTCACGACTGTCAGCTGATGAATGGAAGTGTCACGACTGTCAGCTGATGAATAGGAATGTCACGACTGTCAGCTGATGAATGGAAGTGTCACAACTGTCAGCTGATGAATGGAAGGGTAGACAGTCACGACTGTCAGCTGATGAATGGAAGGGAGACAGTCACGACTGTCAGCTGATGAATAGAAGGGGAGACAGTCACGACTGTCAGCTGATGAATGGAAGGGGAGACAGTCACGACTGTCAGCTGATGAATGGAAGGGGAGACAGTCACGACTGTCAGCTGATGAATGGAAGGGGAGACAGTCACGACTGTCAGCTAATGAATGGAAGGGGAGACTTTCACGACTGTCAGCTAATGAATGGAGGGGACAGTCACGACTGTCAGCTGATGAATGGAAGGGACAGTCACGACTGTCAGCTGATGAATGGGAGTGTTCGACTGTCAGCTGATGAATGGAAGGGGAGACAGTCACGTCTGTCAGCTGACGGATGAGAGGGGGAGACAGTCACGACTGTCAGCTGACGGATGAGAGGGGGAGACAGTCACGACTGTCAGCTGACGGATGAGAGGGGGAGACAGTCACGACTGTCAGCTGACGGATGAGAGGGGGAGACAGTCACGACTGTCAGCTGACGGATGAGAGGGGGAGACAGTCACGACTGTCAGCTGACGGATGAGAGGGGGAGACAGTCACGACTGTCAGCTGATGGATGAGAGGGGGAGACAGTCACGACTGTCAGCTGACGGATGAGATGGGGAGACAGTCACGACTGTCAGCTGACGGATGAGAGGGGGAGACAGTCACGACTGTCAGCTGACGGATGAGAGGGGGAGACAGTCACGACTGTCAGCTGACGGATGAGAGGGGGAGACAGCCACGACTGTCAGCTGACGGATGAGAGGGGGAGACAGTCACGACTGTCAGCTGACGGATGAGAGGGGGAGACAGCCACGACTGTCAGCTGACGGATGAGAGGGGGAGACAGCCACGACTGTCAGCTGACGGATGAGAGGGGGAGACAGTCACGACTGTCAGCTGACGGATGAGAGGGGGAGACAGTCACGACTGTCAGCTGACGGATGAGAGGGGGAGACAGTCACGACTGTCAGCTGACGGATGAGAGGGGGAGACAGTCACGACTGTCAGCTGACGGATGAGAGGGGAGACAGTCACGACTGTCAGCTGACGGATGAGAGGGGGAGACAGTCACGACTGTCAGCTGACGGATGAGAGGGGGAGACAGTCACGACTGTCAGCTGACGGATGAGAGGGGGAGACAGCCACGACTGGGTTGTACACTTGTACGGGAAAGAATTCATTGCTAACAGTTACTGTATTTCACACACCCTAAACGGTCGTTCATGCTGGCACTAACCTCCACATGCATATCTACTCTCACCGTAAACCTTAATTGTTTCTTAGAATCAATTTGAAACGTTCCTTGAAGTAAACTTTACATTCTTTTCCTTTGTAAATCCTTATTTGCTTCACTGAAACTGACAATTTGAAACTTCCCTAAACGTTTCTCCTCCCGAAACAAGCATAATACTTGCAGTATCTTTCTTGCTAATCCTTAATGTCATTATACAAAATTATATACTGTACGTATCAATTTTAAACTTTTTTAATTCTCATCTATTTTTCCCTTTCCCATCATTCCCAAGAATGTTGCAATGAAAATTACAGTTGAACATCCATACTTCCACTACCTAATGTATGAAACATTTAAAAAAACTACACGAATCATTTGGTTTTCCCTTTTAACTTTTCACATCTTAGGCCCTTAACTACTATTTTATTTTGCAACTCAATTTCCGTTTACTAAACTTGCAACTTTGTATGGAACACCATTGCAACGTGACTCATCCACGTTTTCAATCCTTGCAATTGTTTTACAAACCAGGACAAAAGGTATCTGCCACATCCTCAATTCCCCTACTATAGTCCTCTGCTAGAACTATTTAATCAAAGTCTGAGGCATGGTATCTTGCCTGACCGCTGGATACCGACTAATAATACCCATACCCAGGCCAAATTCACAAACATTCTGACCCATACGATAAAATAAGTAGGAGCCGTGAGGAGGAGTCGAACCTAAGCTCTAGGGACTCCCAAGTAAACACCTTAGACAACTGTACCACGACATGGTCAAAAGGATTCCAACCTGGGATGCTTGGGAGTACCCAGAGCAGATGATGGAATCCTACTCACAAGCTCCTTCTCATTTTCTCATTATACATCACATTATGTGATTTCTTTGTCTTCAGACCCATGTCTGACATCCTGTGTGTGTGTAAAGTTCGAGAGAATTATACTCGACAGGTTAATGTTTCAAATTATCCCCCAACTTGCTCCTAACCTGTATGGTTTCCTTCTTTGAAGAAGCATTCAAATTTGATTGGCTGAATATTTTGTTAGACAGGACCCATGCTCTTAGGTGGCATTTATTGACCTTTAACTCCTTTTCATACAGCAAAAAATGAGAGAAATCTTAGAATTGGCTTCTTTTGGAGTTTAGGGAAGACTTGACATAGCTCAAGGGGTACACGAGTATCAGAACTGACTCAGGTCTTTCAAGGGAGTCAAAAGTAAACATTCTGCACCCTTTGATTTGTGTACACCCCAGAGTAGGGCGTTTTGTCCAACAGTTCAATATCCTAATGCACAAAAACTGGTATTTGCACACTTGCTGATAAAGCTGTCATCTGTTATGTCGACGACATTAGTTTGGATATTTGAAACAAAACAAGACTGCAATCTCTACTTGATTCACTCGCTGCTAAAAGCAGTGAATTCGGTCTTTAACTTTATCCATCGCTCTTTCTCCCAGAAAACAACCAGTGCGCCTCTTGCTTTCAAAGTTAACAACCAAACCATACAAACATGTGAGCAGCACAAATACCTGAGTAGGTATCAGTGACATTGTAAACGACCTACAGCGTAGGTTAAAATTCAAATCACTGAAAATACTTACTAGTAAGAATATTGGTATACATGTTAAATATGCTAGATTATTCAACATGTTTGTTAGATCCTTACTTTATTATCATGCCTTGCACTTAGCTTCCCCGCCTCTGTTTTGAACAAACTAGAATAGAACGAAGCCATGAGGGTAATTCTTGGTGCCCAAGAAGCACAAGAATTAACATGAGGAAAGAACTGAAGCTTCCAACCATACTAGAGAGAATCATCCAAGTCAACACTACCTTTTCCCTTCAGGTCATGGGAGACCCAACATCCCCAGCATTGGTCGGAGACAAATTATTATGTGCCGTTAACACACTATTAAGTGATGCAACATACCACCTCACTCCTTGTATGATAAATGGCAGAGTAAAAATGTCTACAATCTCATGAAACTGAACATCCTTTTAATGCAATATTCCTGTCACTGATATATCTCCATCTGTACACCACAATTCAAGTACCCATATACAACCGCCACTAAGATGGTTAATTAGAATCCTGCTCTTTCCAAAGCCGTCACACTTTAAATAATTGCCTCGTCAAAATTTAAGATCCAACTAGAACTCCGAACGGCCTGAAAACACCGGTATAAAAACCTGTGATTTGTTTAGATCCGAAACCTATGTATAAGGACAGCACAAAACGTCCTCCAGGTTGTGACACTACGGAAAATCTCAGTCAGCCCCAACCGGTCTGAACAATACGTTCTTAACATACTGAGAAGCTGCACTTTAACCACACAATATATCAAGGTAACACCTGTTAGTAGACTAAAATCCTCGACACATTGGCTTTACCAGAAAAAAAAATAGGAATGACCTTCCACTTCTGACAAAATATTTCTGACTACAAAATGAAAGATTCCTCCAATACCACATTGACTGTTTTGTCCGTTATTCTGGAGTGCCAGAAGGCTGTGTACTCGCGCCAACATTACACCACACACTGCAGAGGGAAGGATGGGGAGGAGTGGCGGCCCTGCTGATAAGGACTGGTGTTTCAAGGAGATGGATATCCTGGGGTGCGAGGAGTTCAGAGACTACATAACAGGCACCATGACGAAGGGAGGACCAAAAATAGCAGCCGTAATATATAACCCTACATTAAACGACACAGACCCCGGCAAGATTATGACAAACATAGCAGTACCTACTATAACAAAGGGCAGACTGTCGCCTGTTAGAAATCTATCGGGTAATAATAATGGGGACTTCAACCATGCACAGATAAAAGAACCGTATAGTGGTACAACGCAAGCTAAACTATTGGACATGGCAACAAGAAACTTTTCAAGCCAACATGTAAGAGGACCCACGTGACTAAAGGTAATGATGAACCTGCCTGACTTTATCCCAGGGAAATGAGTGATTACTATTGACGTTTGAATATATGGTGGTAGTAGGGATAACTTACTCATGGTACCAGAACTTACACATGACCAGAAGGCCAAAGCCTGGCATACCGAAAGGGAAATTACAAGGAAACAAAATTTATAATATAAATACCATAGGTAGTAAATCTCAAGGATAAAGGCTGCACAGACATGATTGACTGCATCACCCAGACGAGTAAGGAGATAGCATAATCTTGTCCTGGTAGAAGAGAATGGAATTTCACGACTGTGTTACGTTGTGCGAGTGAGTATGACCAGATGTATATCAGCGTGGAATCTCCAGAAGAGCATTTCCATTCGTGCACACTTGTATCCTTTGGTCTGGGACCAAAGTCTGCCTTGCTGGGTATCTATGGGCAGCCCTCTGGCTGGGATGGCCAAGGATATTCCAAGAGTCGTTGCAATGTCTATCACCAGGCTGGATTATACAAGTCAGTGGAACTCTGTGGTTCCAGTCAGAGATACAACAGAGGGTTAGTTGTTGACCCGACCACACTAGAAGGTGAAGGGACGACGACGTTTCGGTCCGTCCTAGACCATTCTCAAGTCGATTGTTAGAAATCAATCAACCCAATCGACTTGAGAATGGTCCAGGACGGACCGAAACGTCGTCGTCCCTTCACCTTCTAGTGTGTGGTCTGGTCAACATACTTCAGCCACGTTATTGTGACTCCGTCTGCAGAGGGTTAGTTTCGTGCTCCCAGGACAGAAGGGTTCACTCACATGTTAAGGCAGGTCTCCTAACCTCCTTGGTACTTTGCCATGACATGAAACAGACAGATTACTTGTGTATGGAATTATCTTTGGTTTAGGTATTTGTTTGTCTGTTATTTGTCTATTCGTTCACAAGATCAAAGGGAAACTAGACCAAATGATGTACTTTTTCTGACCGGGGCCACCCAGCCAATACCGTGCAGCAAGCACCGAATTGACAGAACCCATCAACGGCATCAGCTGAGTGAAAACATGAAGCCAGGGAGTCTTTTCTAACCTTGTCTGTATGTGATAATGATAAAACTAGTACTCCAAGCAGACTTGGATAACTTACGACTTTGACAAAAAAATTTAAGGATTACCAAGTACGTACTCCTAACATAAAGAACACAGGATACAACAGAAAATTTATACATGTCGAATGAAAGAATAAAAGCTTCATTTAATAAACTTAGATGGCAAACAGACCGGAAACAACGACAGGTCCAGACCAAGAGGAGGAAACACTTGTCACCAAAACCAGTTCCACAACAAAGCAGCTATAGCTACAACTGAGACCAAGGGATGACCTGCCGGTATTTGATAACAGAGGCGACCTTCCCCTCTCCACCCCAGAGCACGCTATGGTTCTTCACCTAAAATAGAAACCAGGTCATCTGCTTGACCACCATGTCACAACCAAGGGAACGATCGCTAAGTGTAAAATTGGCCTCAGAGGAGCATTAAATTTTGAATAAACACTACGGGCGAGAGAATTAGAGGAGAGCTACAGAAGAGACGACGACTACGGGTACAACGGAAGAAAGATATTGGTACAACAAGGAGGTAAAGTCCCGTACAAAAGATTTAGTTACTTCGAATATTCTCTCCTGCAAGTGTTACGACCTGGTTGGTCTATGTGATAATAAACAAGCCATTTGGGGCATTCCTGAACCTACAGCCAGAGACAAGTACACGACCCACTTTGTCAGCCCTAAACCCAAGCACACCAGGGAGGCTGCCAGACCACTGCCACAATTTTATGTATTAAATTAAGGATAAAATTACGGGAAAACTAAGGGAAGGTGGAGTCTGCAGGACCACAAACAAGGCACTGATAACAGTGCCTCGTATATGTAACTAAGGTCACCCTCTTCAGGGTGGACAACAATTCTTACTGCCAATTTAAAGGGACGATGATCGGAGCAAGTGTTAATGTTGCTGTGATAGAAATATGTATGCATGCAACATTTGAAGGCCTCCACACACTATAGTGAACACCAGCCACACTAATCAACTCGTCCTGAGGTCAAGCTCGTTAGAGCAGCGGCCGTCCCATGAAACGTTCATAAACTTTAACACCGCAATAAAAACATTTGTTCCCAAACTTAATTTATTATACTATAAAATTCAATGTATATTAGGTGTACATTATGTGATTAAACTTTTTGGCGAAAATTTGTGTTTGTAGTACACAAGTGAAGCATTTAGACTTGTTATTCGAGAAGCTGATGTCAGTGAAGCACTGTTCAAGAATAGTTCATGCATCGCCCAGACCGTGTCATCAATAAAAGACAAATGATTGTTAATCCAGCCAACGAACCTCTTGTTTACCAATGAAAAACAAGCTTACACGCAACTTTTTTTCAGTTTTTATTCCATCCAGTGGTCGACACTCAAGGCGCATTCAGGTAACACGCTGTTAATTCAAAATAGGAATTCTCAAATATTTTTTTTATATATTAGCATACTTTGTATATTTAGGCATTTAGTTTCTCATGGTGATTAATTGTATCTGTAATACGTGGGTGAAGCATTTACAACATTGTGGTTGAAACAAAAGTCGTCAGTGAAGCACTGTTCAAGAAATGTTTGAACGCCATCAGTTGTGAGTCATGTGTAAACCATTTTTCCATTCATAAACAGGAGGTCTGGCAGGTGTATGGAATGGACTTTAGCCTTTCTTTATGAGGACGAGCTGTTACACAGCTCGACTGATAACGTTCGAACATTTCTCGAGCAGTGTTTTGCTGATTACCGCTGCTCGAATCCCAAAGCTATAACCATCATCCAACAGTTCTAATACAATGATTTTTCTTCCAGAGAATCTGAGTCAAAGGTATATTTAGCGAGCAAAATAATATGGGCAAAGCCTTGCAGGAGCTCTGGGAGAGTCCTTAAAGCAAGAGGCTGCCCCCACATCTTCCATACAAGAAGCAGCCAAGACACTGGCTCCTCTCCAGCGACACCATCTTGTACGGGAACATCCAGTCTATAGAGGATGGTTCTACCTAAGTTATATATTCCTACAGCTTCAGGAAGCATCCGAAAGGAAGTTAACAAGCTGTAGTCTTGGATGAAGGAAACCATCGGCGAACATCCGGCCTAGAACTTGCTTCCTTCGGAGCCTTCTTTGTTAGCTTGGGAAAAGAATATTCCCCAGTGACATTAGTAACGGCTCCTTTCCCAGCATTGTATTGAGTATTCATAGCAGATCCGCTAGTTATTATGTAATCATTTCTCCCCCCAATAATGTGGAGCACTTAGCACTAACAACAAATCAGGAACACCACGTTACCCCGTTCCGGAGACCCAGAAACGTTCACCTCTAACACTTCACAGAGCCTGCCGCCTTACCACAATATTTGTTGATTTACAGAAATGCGGCAGCGTTCAGGGGCTACCAATACCTTGTGTAAGATGCGGATGATGGCCACGTAGCTGCAAGTGCTCAGCCTCACCAAACTGTACGACGGTATATTCAGCTAGATATGTTTAGCCCCGATACTTTCCCCTCACGCTAAAACTTTCCTCTTGCCAGTCTCTTAACCAAACCTGAAGCATCACTTTCTGGGGTATTTTTATTTACATTTGATTAGACTGGTGGGATAGAAGACAGACTAACGGAAGTATGGATGGAGAGAAGGGGGGGAGGGAAGGAGGGGAATAGGATTGAAATGTAATAGAAATATTGTTAGCGTAACATTAACCATATGATACACCACAACTAAATGTTCAAATTATGGGCCCAAAGATTTTTCTCCACTCTGAAGTGGTTAACACATTGAGTGCTTTAGACTATTAGAAGATAACCGCTTCAAGGTATAGTGTGTACCTACTAAAATTATTAAGACGTGTTCCCTTCACCTATTGTACTTAGGCGGGAATACGTTTCCCACTACATAATGACCAACTGCGATTCGAGAGAAGTTTTTCAAAGTAACTTTAATCCCTCCATACCTGCAGTGCCGTTGTACGAGACCAATTTCATGGGTCTGGTTGACCATACCTGCAGTGCCGTTGTACGAGACCAATTTCTTGTGTCTGGTTGACCATACCTGCAGTGCCGTTGTACGAGACCAATTTCATGGGTCTGGTTGACCATACCTGCAGTGTCGTTGTACGAGACCAATTTCATGGGTCTGGTTGACCGTACCTGCAGTGCCGTTGTACGAGACCAATTTCATGGGTCTGGTTGACCATACCACCTGCAGTGCCGTTGTACGAGACCAATTTCATGGGTCTGGTTGACCATACCTGCAGTGCCGTTGTACGAGACCAATTTCATGGGTCTGGTTGACCATACCTGCAGTGCCGTTGTACGAGACCAATTTCATGGGTCTGGTTGACCATACCTGCAGTGCCGTTGTACGAGACCAATTTCATGGGTCTGGTTGACCATACCTGCAATGCCGTTGTACGAGACCAATTTCATGGGTCTGGTTGACCATACCTGCAGTGTCGTTGTACGAGACCAATTTCATGGGTCTGGTTGACCGTACCTGCAGTGCCGTTGTACGAGACCAATTTCATGGGTCTGGTTGACCATACCACCTGCAGTGCCGTTGTACGAGACCAATTTCATGGGTCTGGTTGACCATACCTGCAGTGCCGTTGTACGAGACCAATTTCATGGGTCTGGTTGACCATACCTGCAGTGTCGTTGTACGAGACCAATTTCATGGGTCTGGTTGACCATACCTGCAGTGCCGTTGTACGAGACCAATTTCATGGGTCTGGTTGACCATACCTGCAGTGCCGTTGTACGAGACCAATTTCATGGGTCTGGTTGACCATACCTGCAATGCCGTTGTACTGATGCACCCTCGAACATACCTGAAATTGCACATTAAATATATCAAAATACTAAATTGAACATCTTCATGTAAAGTTTGAGAAACATCCCGCAAGACAATCGATCAGGTCAGACATTGGTTGAGTTAAAAAGACTACTTACCACAATGGCAAACCCCAACCTCAGACTTGACTCATCCACAGCCCGTTCTCAACACAATGACCAAGTGATCGTTAACCCGACAGCCAAACATGAACGTGAAGAACGCTTCACATTTAACTTGTCCTCAGTCTATGCTCGTCCGTACACTGACCCACAACAGTTCATATATTTTAACAAACTGTACTTAAAATAGTTTTTGATGTGACCTATTATATATTATTTATTAGGCGAGGGAGACAGGTTGGAATACACTCACGTGCTATTGTTTCCTTCAACAACTATCAGAACTATACACAATTTAAATAGACATTAATATTTACTTATATTGGACACAATACGGTAATTGGTTACACAGAACGTTAATGGTAATTAAGGCGTCTCTGGGGTTGGCGGCAGCGTGGACGACACTGACTCTGGATGGCTAGTTTTATTTACATAGGATGGGCGGGGGGGGGGGGTTATGTGACACTTGTTAGATTAAAAGTCTTGGGTCCGTATTTCAAGGAATGAAATACGATAGTTCACAAGAAACACCTTATAACTGCCACAATTTAACTATAAAAATTTTGTAACCATTTTTCCACCTGAGTTTGGTCGAACGGTCAATTTCACGATAAGGTTGACACTCAAGTTGCTGATGTGGAATAGATAATCACATAGTAGTTTTATAATTTAATTTTGTTTTAATAAGTTTCATCAAAAGTCTTAAGCTAGATCAAAAGTCTACCTAGACAAAGGTATATAACTATATCATTATCTTAAATCGGTAAACCTGAGCTAATTTAATTATTTTAAATAAAGCCTTAACATCTTGTAACTATGCTTATTTAGACAGTCAGCCAATATAGACTATTCTACCAACAGAATACAATGTGATAAAATAACTAATCATCTAGAGTAACTTGCCTGTAAGTCTGGCGCAGGTAACCTCATGCACAGGACTGTCCAGGTGACTAATTTAGTAACACCAATGAGGCGGGCGGTGAGCAGCACCCCTCCCCACGCCGGCCCGCGCCACACTGCCCGCCGCGCCTCTTGACTAGCTTGGCCTGATGGGTCAACTACCTGTGACGTCATTCACCTCACCTGACATGAGGCCGCCTCACACAAATAATTCACAAGTCACTTTAACAATATTAATATAGAATTTATTTCTATTAATGTGAAGTATGAGCAAGTGTGAGTATGTATTAAAAGCACATACTTCACTACTGGACATTAAACCCACTACCACACCCACCTAGTAGCTTGGAAGCTCCATAACGTCTTCTGTAACTGTTATGTTGGGGGTCTAGGCCAGGGGCCAGGTACAGTAACCGGTTACGGTGTTCAGCGTCCTGTGTGTGTGTGTTGTTGGGGGTCTAGGCCAGGGGCCAGGTACAGTAACCGGTTATGGTGTTCAGCGTCCTGTGTGTGTGTGTTGGGGGTCTAGGCCAGGGGCCAGGTACAGCAACCGGTTACGGTGTTCAGCGTCCTGTGTGTGTGTGTTGGGGGTCTAGGCCAGGGGCCAGGTACAGCAACCGGTTATGGTGTTCAGCGTCCTGTGTGTGTGGGTGTTGGGGGTCTAGGCCAGGGACCAGGTACAGTAACCGGTTACGGTACTCACCTAGTTGTGCTTGCGGGGGTTGAGCTCTGGCTCTTTGGTCCCGCCTCTCAACCGTCAATCAACAGGTGTACAGTTTCCTGAGCCTATTGGGCTCTATCATATCTACACTTGAAACTGTGTATGGAGTCAGCCTCCACCACATCGCTTCCTAATGCATTCCATTTGTCAACCACTCTGACACTAAAAAAGTTCTTTCTAATATCTCTGTGGCTCATTTGGGCACTCAGTTTCCACCTGTGTCCCCTAGTGCGTGTGCCCCTTGTGTTAAACAGCCTGTCTTTATCAACCCTGTCGATTCCCCTGAGAATCTTGAATGTGGTGATCATGTCCCCCCTAACTCTTCTGTCTTCCAACGAAGTGAGGTTTAATTCCTGCAGTCGCTCCTCGTAGCTCATACCTCTCAGCTCGGGTACTAGTCTGGTGGCAAACCTTTGAACCTTTTCCAGTTTAGTCTTATGCTTGACTAGATAGGGACTCCATGCTGGAGCCGCATACTCCAGGATTGGTCTGACATATGTGGTATATAATGTTCTGAAAGATTCCTTACACAAGTTTCTAAAGGCCGTTCTTATGTTAGCCAACCTGGCATATGCTGCTGATGTTATCCTCTTGATATGAGCTTCAGGGGACAGGTCTGGCGTGATATCAACCCCCAGGTCTTTCTCTCTCTCTGACTCTTGAAGTATTTCATCTCCCAAATGATACCTTGTATCTGGTCTCCTGCTTCCTACCCCTATCTTCATTACATTACATTTGCTTGGGTTAAACTCTAACAGCCATTTGTTCGACCATTCCTGCAGCTTGTCCAGGTCTTCTTGAAGTCTCAAGCTGTCCTCCTCTGTCTTAATCCTTCTCATAATTTTGGCGTCGTCAGCAAACATTGAGAGGAATGAGTCTATACCCTCTGGGAGATCATTTACGTATATCAGAAACAGGATAGGTCCAAGTACAGAGCCCTGTGGGACTCCACTGGTGACTTCACGCCAGTCTGAGGTCTCACCCCTCACTGTAACTCTCTGCTTCCTATTGCTTAGGTACTCCCTTATCCACTGGAGCGCCCTACCTGTTACTCCTGCCTGTTTCTCCAGCTTATGCATCAACCTTTTATGGGGTACTGTGTCAAAGGCTTTCCGACAGTCCAAAAAAATGCAGTCCGCCCACCCTTCTCTTTCTTGCTTAATTCTTGTCACCTGATCGTAGAATTCTATCAAGCCTGTAAGGCAAGATTTACCCTCCCTGAACCCATGTTGATGGGTTGTCACGAAGTCTCTTCTCTCCAGATGTGTTACTAGGTTTTTTCTCACAATCTTCTCCATCACCTTGCATGGTATACAAGTTAAGGACACTGGCCTGTAGTTCAGTGCCTCTTGTCTGTCACCCTTTTTGTATATTGGTACTACATTAGCAGTCTTCCATATTTCTGGTAGGTCCCCCGTTTCCAGTGACTTACTATACACTATGGAGAGTGGTAAGCAAAGTGCTCCTGCACACTCTTTCAATACCCATGGCGAGATTCCATCCGGCCCAACAGCTTTTCTCACATCCAGCTCCAATAGGTGCTTTTTGACCTCATCTCTTGTAATTTCGAACCTATCCAAGGTCACCTGGTTTGCTGCCACCTCTCCCAGCGCCGTGATATCTCCCTGTTCTATTGTAAAGACCTCCTGGAACCTTTTGTTGAGTTCTTCACACACCTCTTTGTCATTCTCTGTGTACCTGTCCTCGCCCACCCTAAGTTTAATCACCTGTTCCTTCACTGTTGTCTTCCTCCTGATGTGACTGTGTAGTAGCTTTGGTTCAGTCTTGGCTTTGTTAGCTATATCATTTTCATACCTTTTCTCAGCTGCTCTTCTCACACTGACATACTCGTTCCTGGTTCTCTGGTATCTCTCTCTACTTTCTGGTGTTCTGTTATTACGGAAGTTCCTCCATGCCCTTTTGTTCAGCTCCTTTGCTTTCATACATTCCCTATTAAACCACGGATTCTTCCTTTGCTTCTCTGTTTTTTCCTGTTGGGCTGGGACAAACCTGCTTACAGCCTCCTGACATTTTTGGGTGACATAGTCCATCATGTCTTGTACGGACTTGGTTCCGAGTTCTGTGTCCCAATGTATATCCCATAGGAATTTATTCATCTCCTCATAGTTTCCCTTTCGGTACGCCAGCCCTTTGGTTCCCAGTTCTTTTTTGGGGTGATAATTCCTAGCTCAACCAGGTACTCAAAGCTCAATACACTATGATCACTCATTCCCAAGGGGGCTTCCAACTTAACTTCCCTTATATCCGACTCATTTAGGGTAAATATCAAATCAAGCAAGGCTGGTTCATCCCCTCCTCTCATTCTTGTCGGTCCCTTGACGTGTTGACTTAGAAAGTTTCTTGTTGCCACATCCAGCAGCTTAGCTCTCCATGTGTCTGGGCCTCCGTGTGGGTCTCTGTTCCCCCAATCTATCTTCCCATGGTTGAAGTCTCCCATGATTAGAAGTCTGGATCCGTTCCTGCTAGCCACAGAAGCTGCTCTCTCTATTATATTGATGGTGGCCATGTTGTTTCTATCATATTCCTGTCTGGGTCTTCTGTCATTCGGTGGGGGGTTATATATGACTACTATTATAATTTTCTGTCCTCCAGTTGCAATGGTGCCTGATATGTAGTCCCTGAAACCTTCACAGTTCTGAATTACCATCTCTTCGAAACTCCAACCTTCTCTTAGTAGCAAAGCCACACCACCTCCTCCTCTCCCTTCTCTCTCTTTCCTCACTACATAGTAGCCCTGTGGAAACACTGCATTTGTTATGATTTTCGTTAGCTTTGTTTCTGTGAGTGCTATGTGTGTGTTGTGTGTGTGTGTGTGTGTGTTGTGTGTGTGGTGTGTGTGTGTNCGCACGTCCTGCCTCTCGGACGCGTCGTGTGAGACTGATGGCGCCAAGCTGTCGCTGCGGCTGGACCCCCCTTGCCTATGTGACGTCACATTTGCCAAGGGAGGTTTTCATTGGCACCCAGTGCCACGTCGCTGACGGGACCAATCTTGTGACACTGACGTCACACAGTTTTGGTGGGAGAACAGAAGAGCCAGCGCCATTTTGGCTTCTTAAAGGGCCTATCCCACAGGCCAAATATTCTTCTTTCACGAATTTCTCGGCTCAGCGAGAATACTATTCTCTCCCACATATGTTAAACTGAGCCCGCCACGTAGAGAACGCTCGGGAATAGTGGACATGACTCTTACAGCAGGCGTTGTACAATTAGAAGGGGGGGAACACCGTCACAGTATGCATATGTATAGCTGTTGGTTATGTCCTTGAATCCTCCCTTACCCCCCCCCCTCCCTCTCCCCAGTGAAGTACCGGCTCTACCAGTGTTGCCATCTCGTATCCATGTGATTTCTTTGTGTACTTATTTTGTATTTCATGATAATTCTTTAATGTATCGAGTACTATTATATATCATTATGTAAGGTTGTGCTTATACTCTTAAGTTGTTGTATAGCGAATTAGAAGTTCCTGAATGAGTTATATTGCAAACGATTAGCGAGATTGAAAGTTGAGGTCCGTTGACTTACTTGGAGTTGGTAACAGTGTCGCCTCTCGGCAAAGTGCCTTAAGACGTCACTGTTCTTTGTTCTGTTCAGGCGAGCGGACGTGTTAGGTTGTGTGTGAGGTGTGACTTTATATTGGGGTATTGTGCCTGCTGGATGTTGATCATGTAACTATGTATTTATATGGATCATTTTATACTGTTGCCATTATGTATACCAGGTGGTAGGTGATTATTATGTGTCTTAGGTGATATATTTTGAGGAACTTGTGAAATGCCAAGGTGCTGTATGTGATACTATTGCTCTTACCTCATGTGTTATTGGTTGACACAACACCATCCTTGTTGGTATTAGCAGCATATAGGCACTAGTGGTCCACTGTGCTAGGCAAAGTTCCTGGTGTCAGCTAGTGTTGATTGATGCAGTTTGCAGACCTATTTGATGCATCATGCCCAGTTGTTGAGAAGCTGGATATAGTATTAGTGTGTTATATTAGTAGAGTGTTGTAGTATTAATGTTGTGGAAGGTTCTTAATGCCAGTAAACTGGAATATTTGTTGCTAGCTTTTTACTCCCCTAGAACCTTGCATGGTATGTGGCCAGGCTATGTGTTCGTGATGCTGAAGGTTACTACCTTAAGATAGGTATATGGAGATTATATCTCCCCGACCATGACAGTCTCATAATCGGACAATAAATGGATTTTTAACAATTATTTCCATGATGGAATTAACGCCATGGCCCTGAACAAATGAGTTTTGTAAATCATTGAGCGATCATCATCGATCAGGAAGTGTATATTATTAACAGCTGACTTATCATCCGAGGCGAAAAGCTTCTCCTGGCCCACGTCTCTGCACTGCTTCAGCTGATGTCTCCGATGACTTCCTCCCTCACCAGCTGTCCTCCGGTGGTGGGTGCACCCTTCAAACCTCTCCAATTTCTGGTAGCCTCAGTGGGTATTCATTGGCTTCACATTCAAGCTTCCTCCTAGCTCAGCCCTCCACTACTGGGCTATCTCGTAGGAGTCTCAGGTCGCGTTCCCGGGGACCTTCCAAAACCTTTTTCAGAGGTAGAGTGTTGCAAAGGCTCGTGTCTCTACTAGCCAACTCGACACACTAATAAGCTACACTAGCGCCGAGAGCCACACAGCCAGTCAATACTTGTTGGCTAATATTTAACACAGTCTTCTGACCAACAGTTTCTCGGCCCGACATAACTCTTACTTTAATCAAAACCCATCCTCCGAATTGACAGTACGGTTTAATACTAAGTGTAAAAAGTACAATTCCTGACTGCTAGGAATAGTACACAATTACACTTGTGCTGTTACATTTACCTCCCCATTTTCGGAGGATGAGCTGCAGTGAGTAAGGTTTGTCACTGCACTTTACAGAATTTGTTAACACTTTTACTCTTAACTCTTGAATGACCATTTCCGCACTGGTGGTACTTGCGCAAGTGTCACTGGTCACCGACCCGACTCCGTCACTTCATAGGGACTGTCTTGAAGACCTGGAGGGTAACACTGCACTGTCCACATTTACACCGGGGGCCAGATTCACGAAGCAGTTACGCAAGCACTTGCGAACCTGTACATCTTTTCTCAATCTTTGACGGCTTTGTTTACAATTATTAAACAAGTAATGAGCTCCGAAGCACCAGGAAGCTGTTAATAACAACCGTTGATTGGAAAGTTTTCATGCTTGTAAACTGTTTAATAAATGTAACCAAAGCCGTCAAAGATTAGGAAAGATGTACACGGTCGCAAGTACTTGCGTAACCGCTTCGTGAATCTGGCCCCTGGACGTTTGGCTGATGTCCTTGGTCACTTCATTAAGGTGTGAGGCAACCCTCACTAGGCCCCCGATCAGTCTTACCTGTACAGCCGTCTCGTAGCTCGGCTCGTCCCTGACAATCTCGGGTCACCTCTAGATTAGAGGAAGGTGCGGGGCTGTGGCCAATCACGCATCTCGTTGCATCCTGGGTATGCCAGTGTGCCTCTAGGCGGAAACCTACTCCCCTTATAACTGTCAGAGGCTCCAAATTTGGGGAATACTAGGTTAATACCTTCCCTTGCAAATTCTTTAAAACTGAATTTAACAAAATCGTGACACTCGCATTTTAATTACAAACTAAAACATTCCTTCGGTCACCTAGCACGTTTGTAGGATAGATTTATGTATCGTTCCACCTCTGGCCTGCTTGTGCTGCTCAAGACCTCGTTGTCTCAACCATGTCCTTACATTTAAGTAATCGAAGCCTGGTGTAATACACGTTTTCCTATTGATTCCTTTCTTCAAAATAAGTGGTTCGTAATTGGTCAAATTCTTGTACCATCCCACAGATCCTGATGTTGGAGCTGCAGTGTTGTGGTCACTACATCTGCATTCCTCTATCTCTAATTATATGCCTAATCCATGCTAGATTCTGCTATGTAAATGTTTACATTTTCTCTCTTGGTTGAAAGTTTTGCAGCTTTGTCTGCAAAGGCATTCCCTAGTATTCCTACTCGACTTGGCTCCCAGTTGATAAATATTATGCAAGTATTATATTAAGCCTAAGACTTAATAAATATTGTGTTAGGCTTAATATTTTTCGTCCATCTGGGAACCCTTGTTGTGTGTCTCAATGCTTCGTTTTGAATAACCAACATATGCCCACTGGCCAGAAGAAAGAGTAAAGCAGGTAAAACATTATGACTGTCCCGCTCCTAGACGGGGCTCTGTGATTGCTCCTATTATATTCAGTTGCAATTTTGCCTCTCAGATATTGAATTTCCTGTTTGGATGTCATTTTAGAATCTATCCATACTGCAAGATATTGGCATTGAGTATGCCACTGTAGGTTAATGTCTTTAATTAACAAGTGCCTGATTTACCAGAGGGCCACTAACCCTAGAGGACTCGACGAGGACAGGAAGCCGGCGGCTTGAAGCTCCCCACCATTTGCCTTTATGATCTTTTTTTTGTATATTTTAAAACAGTTTTGGCAGTTACGGCTTCGAAGGGTAGGCGTTTCCATGGGTTAATGTGAACTGTAGGTGAAAAAGCAGCATCTGTTCTCAGTCCTACAATGTGGTTTCTTAAGCTTGAAACCGTTGCTCCTTGCTTGTGATACATATGACCGTGTGAAGAAAATATCCGGACCAACATCCGCTAACTTGTTCAGTATTTTTATAGTTTCAATGAGATCCGCCCTGTCATGCCTGGTTTGCAGTGTTAGCCCTTTGGCCTTCAAACGTTTCTGGTAAGAGATGATTGGCGCAACCTGTCCTCTTACAAATTACGTCTGAATTTGGCCGTTTGCCCCTATCGCCGAAAATGGACGTAATTTGAAAATGAAAACTAATTGAAAAGTTTTGATTTTTTGTTAACCAAAGCAGCAAGTTAAGGGTCCTCTGGTAGGTTAGGAGGGCAGAAGAGCTAAAGCTTCAAAACCATGAAAACCGTTAATTGAAAGTTTCCTCTCCTAACCTAAACGTGTAAGCAGGACGACTAGAAACAGAAAACAGGACAGAACATCACTTTCGTGAGTCAATTTTCATTTCAAATTCCGTCCATTTTTGGCCATACGGGCAAACGTGCGAAAAACCCGTCATTTTAAGAGGACGGGTTGGCAATGACTTCTGTTGCCTAAAGTTTCACCTTCAGAGCAGCTATGCCTCTAAAAATGAGGTCTCCGTGCATGCAAACAGAAATCCAAATGCCAGAGATTTACACAGTTGAACCATTATCGTTTTTTTTCTTATCGTCGAAAGTTCGCTTGATAATCCCGAAAGTTTCGTTAGCTTTTCTGACTACTGCACACCTGTTGTGCAACTTTTAATGAGTGGTGGATTTTGCCTACAAAGTCATTTTCTTCAATCTGCTGTAATGTTATCAATCTTCATCAATCTGCTGTAACTATTAATTTGGTAATCGTGGCATGGGTTGTTATCCCACGTGCATGGTCTTACTTTTGTCGATATTAAAGAGCATTTGCCAGTCGTCTGACCATTTGTGGAGTTCATGTAGCTCTCTTTTTAAGGCTAATATTGTCATTTCCCACTTTACCATAACTCTTTGCGTCGTCTGCAAATTTCATGATGTGGTTTGTAATATTCTCATCTGTCAATGTGACGAATAGGGTAGGTCCCAAAATGGACCTTTGTGGTACCCCACCCACCACATTTCGCCATTCAGTTTCGTTTCGATTCAGCACATTTAGAAAACCCTTCGTTTTCTTTCCTTCAACCATTGTTTTACCCATTCTAATATTTTAGTATTTATTCTATGGACCTGTAATTTGCTTGCCAGTCTTTCATATTGTTCCTTATCAAAACCTTTAGCAAAATCCATGTATACTACATTTACTGGAAGGCCTTTTAGTAGCTGGTTACAGTTTCCAAAAATGTGAGCAAGTTTGTAAGGCAGAATGTGTTTAACAATCATGTGGTTCCGATTGTACAAGATTGTACACTGAAAGATGATGAATGATTCCCTCCCCGAGGATTCTTTACATCATACATCTGCAAGCTCATGGGAAAGCTGATCGGCTGGTAATTTTTATACCGAGCTCTTTCTACTTTTTTGAAAATAGGTATGACATTTGCGTATTTCCAATCTAGGGGAACTACCTCTTGGTCCCGAGATTTTGTGTAAAGTAGTTTCAGCGGTAGGCATAGTTCTTCTGCCGGTTCCTTTAAGACTTTGGATTTGATGCCATCCACACCTGGGGCTTTTGAGTCTTAGCCTTTCTGGAGTGCAGTCACCTAGTCTCATTGCCTTAGATTTCTGTGCACATTTTTTTGTCAATATGCTGCATTCAGATGTTACTTTATCTAGCGCCACTTGTGCTTTATTCAGAAGTGAAGGACTGTGACGACTACTGCTATATCAGCTTATCTTAGCAATTTGACTCCTGCAAATGTCTTGGTAACGAGGTTTTCCTTAAGGATGTTAAAAAGAATAGGACTGAGGACGACTCCTTGTGCAGTTCCATTCTCATACCAGTGTAGTCTGACACTTGGCCTTTTAGCTTTACTCTGGCATACCTGTGACTAAGAATCTTTAATCCATGCTGGTATTTTTCTCTTGACACCATTTTATAATTAACGTGTGTAAAAATACTTGTTGACCTCCAAGATCGAATGCTTTTTCTAGATCAGGGAAGATCACAATAACCGAATCGGAGTTGACTCTTACTAGTAATGTTGCTGTGCAGTTTCCAGTACCTACTCCTCTAGTGAAACTAAATATATTCTTAGGCAGGTCTCCAGTCTTTCACAGTAGCCTCTAAGACCATCAGTTCTGCAATTTTACTAATACATTATGTTAATGAAATTGGTGTAATTGCCAGGGTCTTTCGGTTTAGTAATCGGAATGATGTCTGCTTTCTTCCAAGAGGTCGGTTGTTTGCCTACCTCCCAAGATGCATTGATAACGTACAATATCCCTTGTTCTCCAGCAGGACCTGCGTGTGCGATCATTGAGCATGTAATGTTATTAGCACCTGGTGCAGTGTTATTGCCACCTTTTTTGTTGTCTCGGATTAGTTCTTGTTTAGCAATGTGTGTGTCACATTCATCATTTGTAGCTATGCTCTTTCGAATCGCCGTCAACCTTTCCTGTTTTTCCTGTCTGCCTCCTGAACATTGCAGGATCTGATATGAGGCTTTTCCTGCAAACTGGACAGCAAGTCACTCAGTCTCCTGCAATTGTTAAACACATTCATGTTGTCGAGGTTGGTCGACCTATCGTTGTTTTAATGTCCCCATATATCTCAAAGACTTCTATGTTCATTTAGAGTGACACCAATCAAACCATCTTTCCTCTTAACTCTTTAGAAACTAGTGTAGCTTCATATATCACTGCTCTTAGCAGAGTTCTTCCTTCTGGTGTGCAATTTCTCTTTGTGTTTTTGGTTGACTTGGGTTTCGTTCTTTAACTTCATTACTGTAGAACCAATAGTTTTTTTCGCTTTGTGTTTCCTGGGATGATTGAATTTTTTTCAACAGCTGCAATTGCTTCCTGGAGATTGGTCTCGTGTCCGAATCCTTAGGTGGCTAATGTGTAGTATGCCATTTTGCATGCTCGTCCTGGTATATATTCCAGTTGGCCTTTATTACATTCCACGTAGGTTGTGCACGTGGTGTAGGAGATCTTTCTATGTTTAGTGTAGTGATAGTACTATAGTGGCCACTGGTGCTCACAGGGTCTACTTCACACTTCGCCTGATGCTTGAATGCATTTGTGATTAACTTTAGAAGCTCCTTGTATGTGTGTGTGTTTGGGGAGGGGTTCTGAATGATTGAGAAATGCAATCTCAGGTACTTCTCACAGAACTTTAGCCAAATGGCTCATCTGTATTGGCTGGCCCAGTCACACCTACCTCCTGATTATAAGCATTATAATCCCAGGTAATAACTATATCATGCATTTCCATGGCAAGCACTTCCTCTGCTAATTTACATCTAGGGCCTTGTAGACGTTATATACGAGGAGCTCAATATTAGCCATATTCACTGTTACTGCTAATACCACTACTCATCTCCACACGAACTGGGTCTTTTCTTGCTCTTATGGTGTTACTTGACGAGGATCATTAATCCTTCGTCTCCCCTGTTCATGAGGTATAATTTTTGGTGATATCCAGCTAATTTGAAGGATTTCGTGGCTGGGAAGACAGTTTCTTGCAAAACTATTATATCTGCTTTTGTACCGATTGCAGCCTCCAGAAGTGTGATTTTTTCATGTCCAAGACATTGTTCTAATGCAAAATTCGTAACAGATAACTTTCTGTTGGTGTTGTCTTTCCTAGTAGGACTCCTCTTCGGAATCAACAACCATAGTTTCCACTTCACTAGCAGTGTCCCTGCAAATCGGACTGAATCGATTGTTCAATGTTTGTCTCTTATATTACAAGATTCCGTTGATCTTCATTCGCCACTGCTTCCTGCAGTTGCTTTTGTGGATCTTTATGGTCTGATGTCGTGACTACCCGAAAGTTAGTGGTAGTCTATGTCCATGTTTTTGTCCTCTTGTGCTCCGTCTTGTCTCTTACTGTTTGTGTAACTGGTCTGCTGCTTGAGTTGTGTTGATGAATTGTGTTATATGATCATTGACATCTGTTGTGGCTGTGCTTGAGTGTTCCAGACAATGTTAGTGCATGTACTGCTGGTTTGATTATCCTGACATAATCGGTCTGCACCTTTTCATTCCGTGTGGTTGTTCTCCAGGAATATTTCCTCCTCAACTTGGACATTTGGCTGTTGTGGTGTGGTTTGCCTTGTGCTTGGAGGTACAGTTTTTTGGTTAGATATATTCCCTAATTTCCGAGATTGAACGTTTGTGGTCCCGTAAGTCACCAGAACCTGACGTGTCACTGCTATCCCTATATTTGTGTGACAGTTTTGCATTTAAAATTTCCATGTGTTAGAACACATTTTGGATCCAGTGGAAAGTCGACTGGATATCCCAACAGCACGACTCTTGTGCGTCTTTCTGAAGAGTCCAGCTTTTCGAAGCATTCGGGTTTTCTTTGCGGGAATGTTACCGTTTCCAGGTAATTTACAGGTTTTTGGTCTGGTTTGTGTCAATTTCTCCTTTCACGTTGGCAGTGATGGAAAGTTTGAACTCTGCCTCTTTTTCCATTTTAGTTACTATGCCATATGCTGTAGGAAAGTAGTCTGTCTGCATTATGGGTTTTGAAATGTTGCAATTCTAAGTCTGCAATTTGGGAACAAGTGCAGAGTTTGACACTGGATGGTGTATGGCTGGTTCTGTCCCTTCTATGTACATTATGTCTGAATTCTTGCTGTGAAAAGTACTTGGTGTAGCCTCGATAGCGTATCCCATTTTTACTCTTCCTCTGAACTGTTCCTCCTCGTCTGTAAACTGCTTCCATTTCCTCTTTCTCCTCGACTTCCTTTTGAAGTCTCCCAGTAGTGAGAGCCGATTCACATTCCTATCTAATGCTCGACACACTCCTAGGTCTGGATAAATTTATTTCTCTTCAACGGAAGTCATAAAATGATTTTCCCAGATGGAATCAGGGATACCTAACACCTACTTGATTGTTTGGTATACTTTTCCCTGTCAAGTTCAGTACACCTTTTAAGTTCTCATTGTGGCACTGCCCACAGGGTCTCTACCTGCTCAGTGATGCGGCCCTCACACACACGAGTACAAGATCATTAGTAGCCGGGGGACCTGACCACTGTCGTAACAGTGAGAGTCGCCTGCATACTGGGGTATGCACAAATCTAGACAGTTGGACAACAGATACTTAACAACTGTGTCCAAGAAGTGCAGAAGAAATCTGCAACGTTCCTTTCAACATATTTACAGTCTCCGTGGTGTAGTGGTAAGACACTCGCCNTAAAGCAGATAAAACATTATGACTGTCCCGCTCCTAGACGGGGCTCTGTGATTGTTCCTATTATATTCAGTTACAATTTTGCCTTTCTCAGCTATTGAATTTCCTGTTTGGATGTCATTTTAGAATCTATCCATACTGCAAGATATTGGCATTGAGTAACCCACTGTAGGTTAATGACTTTAACAAGGTGCCTGATTTACCAGAGGGCCACTAACCCTAGTGGACTCTACGAGGACAGGAAGCCGGCGGCTTGAAGCTCCCCACCATTTGCCTTTATGATCTTTTCTTTGTATATTTTAAAACAGTTTTGGCAGTTACGGCCTCGAAGGGTAGGCGTTTCCATGGGTTAATGTGAACTGTAGGTGAAAAAGCAGCATCTGTTCTCAGTCCTACAATGTGGTTTCTTAAGCTTGAAACCGTTGCTCCTTGCTTGTGATACATATGACCGTGTGAAGAAAATATCCGGACCAACAACATCTAACTTGTTCAGTATTTTTATAGTTTCAATGAGATCCGCCCTGTCATGCCTGGTTTGCAGTGTTAGCCCTGTGGCCTTCAAACGTTTCTGGTAAGAGATGACTGGCGCAACCTGTCCTCTTGCAAATTACGTCTGAATTTGGCCGTTTGCCCGTATCGCCGAAAATGGACGTAATTTGAAAATGAAAACTAAATTGAAAAGTTTTGATTTTTTGTTAACCAAAGCAGCAAGTTAAGTGTCCTCTGGTAGGTTAGGAGGGCAGAAGAACTAAAGCTTCAAAACCATGAAAACCGTTAATTGAAAGTTTCCTCTCCTAACCTAAACGTGTAAGCAGGACGACTAGAAACAGAAAACAGGACAGAACATCACTTTCGTGAGTCAATTTTCATTTCAAATTCCGTCCATTTTTGGCTATACGGGCAAACGTGCGAAAAACGACGTCATTTTAAGAGAACGGGTTGGCAATGACTTCTGTTGCTTAAAGTTTCACCTTCAGAGCAGCTATGCCTCTAAAAATGAGGTCTCCGTGCATGCAAACAGAAATCCAAATACCAGAGATTTACACAGTTGAACCATTACCGTTTTTTTTCTTATCGTCGAAAGTTCGCTTGATAATCCCAAAAGTTTCGTTAGCTTTTCTGACTACTGCACACCTGTTGTGCAACTTTTAATGAGTGGTGGATTTTGCCTACAAAGTCATTTTCTTCATCAATCTGCTGTAATGTTATCAAATCATCATCAATCTTCATCAACCTGCTGTAACTATTAATTTGGTAATCGTGGCATGGGTTGTTATCCCACGTGCATGGTCTTACTTTTGTTGATATTAAAGAGCATTTGCCAGTCGTCTGACCATTTGTGGAGTTCATGTAGCTCTCTTTTTAAGGCTAATATCATTGTCATTTCCCACTTTACCATAACTCTTTGCGTCATCTGAAAATTTCATGATGTGGTTTGTAATATTCTCATCCGTCAATGTGACGAATAGGGTAGGTCCCAAAATGGACCCTTGTGGTACCCCACCTACCACATTTCTCCACTCAGTTTCGTTTCGATTCAGCACATTTAGAAAACCCATCGTTTTCTTTCCTTCAACCATTGTTCTACCCATTCTAATATTTTAGTATTTATTCTAAGGACCTGTAATTTGCTTGCCAGTCTTTCATATTGTTCCTTATCAAAACCTTTAGCAAAATCCATGTATACTACATTTACTGGAAGGCCTTCTAGTAGCTGGTTACAGTTTCCAACAATGTGAGCAAGTTTGTAAGGCAGAATGTGTTTAACAATCATGTGGTTCCGATTGTACAAGATTGTACACTGAAAGATGATGAATGATTCCCTCCCCGAGGATTCTTTACATCATACATCTGCAAGCTCATGGGAAAGCTGATCGGCTGGTAATTTTTATACCGAGCTCTTTCTACTTTTTTGAAAATAGGTATGACATTTGCGTATTTCCAATCTAGGGGAACTACCTCTTGGTCCCGAGATTTTGTGTTAAGTAGTTTCAGCGGTAGGCATAGTTCTTCTGCCGGTTCCTTTAAGACTTTGGATTTGATGCCATCCACACCTGGGGCTTTTGAGTCTTAGCCTTTCTGGAGTGCAGTCACCTAGTCTCATTGCCTTAGATTTCTGTGCACATTTTTTTGTCAATATGCTGCATTCAGATGTTACTTTATTGAAGGACTGTGACGACTACTGCTATATCAGCTTATCTTAGCAATTTGACTCCTGCAAATGTCATGGTAATGAGGTTTTCCTTAAGGATGTTAAAAAGAATAGGACTGAGCACGACTCCTTGTGCAGTTCCATTCTCATACCAGTGTAGTCTGACACTTAGCCTTTTAAGCTTTACTCTGGCATACCTGTGACTAAGAATCTTTAATTCATGCTGGTATTTTTCTCTTGACAACATTTTATAATTAACGTGTGTAAAAATACTTGTTGACCTCCAAGATCGAATGTTTTTTCTAGATCAGGGAAGATCACTATAACCGAATCGGAGTTGACTCTTACTAGTAATGTTGCTGTGCAGTTTCCAGTACCTACTCCTCTAGTGAAACTAAATATATTCTTAGGCAGGTCTCCAGTCTTTCACAGTAGCCTCTAAGACCATCAGTTCTGCAATTTTACTAATACATTATGTTAATGAAATTGGTGTAATTGCCAGGGTCTTTCGGTTTAGTAATCGGAATGATGTCTGCTTTCTTCCAAGAGGTCGGTTGTTTGCCTTCCTCCCAAGATGCATTGATAACGTACAATATCCCTTGTTCTCCAGCAGGACCTGCGTGTGCGATCATTGAGCATGTAATGTTATTAGCACCTGGTGCAGTGTTATTGCCACCTTTTTTGTCGTCTCGGATTAGTTCTTGTTTAGCAATGTGTGTGTCACATTCATCATTTGTAGCTATGCTCTTTCGAATCGCCGTCAACCTTTCCTGTTTTCCTATCTGCCTCCTGAACATTGCAGGATCTGATATGAGGCTTTTCCTGCAAACTGGACAGCAAGTCACTCAGTCTCCTGCAATTGTTAAATACATTCATGTTGTCGAGGTTGGTCGACCTATCGTTGTTTTAATGTCCCCATATCTCTCAAAGACTTCTGTGTTCATTTAGAGTGACACCAATCAAACCATCTTTCCTCTTAACTCTTTAGAAACTAGTGTAGCTTCATATATCACTGCTCTTAGCAGAGTTCTTCCTTCTGGTGTGCAATTTCTCTTGGTGTTTTCAGTTGACTTGGGTTTCGTTCTTTAACTTCATTACTGTAGAACCAATAGTTTTTTCGTTTTGTGTTTCCTGGGATGATTGAATATTTTTTTCAACAGCTGCAATTGCTTCCTGGAGATTGGTCTCGTGTCCGAATCCTTAGGTGGCTAATGTGTAGTATGCCATTTTGCATGCTCGTCCTGGTATATATTCCAGTTGGCCTTTATTACATTCCATGTAGGTTGTGCACGTGGTGTAGGAGATCTTTCTATGTTTAGTGTAGTGATAGTAGTATAGTGGCCACTGGTGCTCACAGGATCTACTTCACACTTCGCCTGATGCTTGAATGCATTTGTGATTAACTTTAGAAGCTCCTTGAATGTGTGTGTGTTTGGGGAGGGGTTCTGCATGATTGAGAAATGCAATCTCAGGTACTTCTCACAGAACTTTAGCCAAATGGCTCATCTGTATTGGCTGGCCCAGTCACACCTACCTCCTGATTATAAGCATTATAATCCCAGGTAATAACTATATCATGCATTTCCATGGCAAGCACTTCCTCTGCTAATTTACATCTAGGGCCTTGTAGACGTTATATACGAGGAGCTCAATATTAGCCATATTCACTGTTACTGGTAATACCACTACTCATCTCCACACGAACTGGGTCTTTTCTTGCTCTTATGGTGTTACTTGACGAGGATCATTAATCCTTCGTCTCCCCTGTTCATGAGGTATATTTTTGGTGATATCCAGCTAATTTGAAGGATTTCATGGCTGGGAAGACAGTTTCTTGCAAAACTATTATATCTGCTTTTGTACCGATTGCAGCCTCCAGAAGTGTGATTTTTTCAAGTCCAAGACATTGTTCTAATGCAAAATTCGTAACAGATAATTGTTTGTTGGTGTTGTCTTTCCTAGTAGGACTCCTCTTTGGAATCAACAACCATAGTTTCCACTTCACTAGCAGTGTCCCTGCAAATCTGACTGAATCGATTGTTCAATGTTTGTCTCTTATATTACAAGATTCCGTTGATCTTCATTCGCCACTGCTTCCTGCAGTTGCTTTTGTGGATCTTTATGGTCTGATGTCGTGACTACCCGAAAGTTAGTGGTAGTCTATGTCCATGTTTTTGTCCTCTTGTGCTCCGTCTTGTTTCTTACTGTTTGTGTAACTGGTCTGCTGCTTGAGTTGTGTTGATGAATTGTGTTATATGATCATTGACATCTGTTGTGGCTGTGCACGAGTGTTCCAGACAATGTTAGTGCATGTACTGCTGGTCTGATTATCCTGACCTAATCGGTCTGCACCTTTTCATTCCGTGTGGTTGTTCTCCAGGAATAATATTTCCTCCTCAACTTGGACATTTGGCTGTTGTGGTCTGGTTTGCCTTGTGCTTGGAGGTACAGTTTTTTGGTTGGATATATTCCCTAATTTCCAAAATTGAACGTTTGTGGTCCCGTAAGTCACCAGAACCTGACGTGTCACTGCTATGTTTATATTTGTGTGACAGTTTTGCATTTAAAATTTCCATGTGTTCTAATTTTGGATCCAGTGGAAAGTAGACTGGATATCCCAACAGCACGACTCTTGTGCGTCTTTCTGAAGGGTCCAGCTTTTCCAAGCATTCAGGTTTTCTTTGCGGGAACGTTACCGTTTCCAGGTAATTTGCAGTCTTTTGGTTTGGTTGTGTCAATTTCTCTTTTCACGTTGACAGTGATGGAAAGTTTGAACTCTGCCTCTTTTCCATTTTAGTTACTATGCCATATGCAGTAGGAAAGCAGTCTGTCTGCATTATGGGTTTTGAAATTTTGCAATTCTAAGTCTGCAATTTGGGAACAAGTGCAGAGTTTGACACTGGATGGTGTATGGCTGGTTCTGTCCCTTCTGTGTACATTATGTCTGAATTCTTGCTGTGAAAAGTTTTGTGTAACCTCGATAGCGTATCCCATTTTTACTCTTCCTCTGAACTGTTCCTCCTCGTCTGTAAACTGCTCCCATTTCCTCTTTCTCCTCGACTTCCTTTTGAAGTCTCCCAGTAGTGAGAGCCGATTCACATTCCTATCTAATGCTCGACACACTCCTAGGTCTGGATAAATTTATTTCTCTTCAACGGAAGTCGTAAAATGATTTTCCCAGATGGAATCAGGGATACCTAACACCTAGTCGAGTAGTTTGGTATACCTTTCCCTGTCAAGTTCAGTACACCTTTTAAGTTCTCATTGTGGCACAGCCCACAGGGTCTCTACCTGCTCAGTGATGCGGCCCTCACACACACACGAGTACAAGATCATTAGGAGCCGGGGGATCTGACCACTGTCGTAACAGTGAGAGTCGCCTGCATACTGGGGTGTGCACAAATCTAGACAGTTGGACAACAGATACTTAACAACTGTGTCCAAGAAGTGCAGAAGAAATCTGCAACGTTCCTTTCAAACAATAGTGCGGCCCGCACTCTTGGTAGACGGGCGGGCACACGCGAGCACAGTCAACATGTTGCATCAACAGCACCGAGTCTGGGTATTGGTGGGTTGTTCCTAACAAAACGGCGAGGATTTGAGTTGATGGTTGCTCAAAATCTGAAGTTTTCCAGAGAACAAACCCGTGTGCGGCCTGCTGTTCCAGTGGCGCTGGCAGCTAGTCTCTTGGCTGGTGATCGGCTCATCCTAGTAATGTAGGCCATTATGAGCTTTCTCCATAGCCAATAGGTCTTAGTTACGACTACCTCTCGCCTGACGCTTCACTACTCTTAATTTTATTATATCTTTATTCAATTCTTAATGGATCGGTCAAGCCATTATGTAATAATTTTATTAGCGTCTTGGCCTTAACGCAGACACCAAACATGTTTGATCCCTCCCAATTGTTAAAGATGATAGAACATGCCCTCCTGGCCACACGAACTCCTGGCCAAACGCACTCCTGGCCGGCCGGACACACAGTCAACAAGCAGCATCAACAGCTGTGGTAATCCTCCTCCGTATCACTGTAGTTTACTGCAAACCCAGAATGATTCGTCTGAGAACATTTAATAAAAGAACATTACGAACAGATGCTGTGCATGAATTGTCCACCAGAGTAGCGAGGGCAGCTAAATCCCATATTCGTACACGTCCCCGACTGTGTACGCCACCAACATTCTCTAGCAGCTTCAAGCATCAGTACTACAGGTACAAACGTTACCATCATCCTCCTGGTGGTGGTTCCTGAACCTCGGGCAGCTGTAAGTGCTTGACCGCTGTGGCCACCCATCTGTGGTCACAGTCACCATCTTGTGTAAATATGGACACCTGGATGTGGATTTGATTTTCAAGAACGTGCTATTTGTGTGTTGAATCGTCTTCCCCTGAGACTTGTCCATGCATCATAGTCCACATTGATTTGCCTGTCAGTGCCAAAACAGGTGAAGGCCGAGTCTTGGAGACGAAGATTACCTGACCCATCCCTGGCGTGTCCTACACTGGGCCAGTTGTCCTCAGAAGAGTCGGTAAGTATAGCGGAAATATCTTATTTATCAACGCACATTTTAACACTTTGTATTGAATATTAAATGTTCTTTGTTATGCATAGTTTATGTCAGTATTTTGACTGGAACTTTAGTAAATCGTTGACATTTGGGAAGAGATAAGCCATATTAGTGAGGCAAGTCAAAGTGTTAAGAAAAGGTTCCCCTCGAGAGGGTCGAGTACCCATCTAGGTGGACTGATAGGTACCTCTGATACACAGAGCAATCACACTAACGTGATGTATCAATGAGAAAATCCGTGGGAGACGTGATGAGAATTCGAACCTATGTACTATGCATTCCCAGGCACACGCCCCAGACAAGAAGGTGACAGCATTCCCAGACACACGCCCCAGACAACAAGGTGACAGCATTCCCAGACACACGCCCCAGACAACAAGGCGACAACATACCCAGGCACACGCCCCAGACAACAAGGTGACAACATTCCCAGACACACGCCCCAGACAACAAGGCGACAACATACCCAGGCACACGCCCCAGACAACAAGGCGACAACATACCCAGGCACACGCCCCAGACAACAAGGCGACAACATACCCAGGCACACGCCCCAGACAACAAGGTGACAACATTCCCAGACACACGCCCCAGACAACAAGGCGACAACATACCCAGGCACACGCCCCAGACAACAAGGTGACAACATTCCCAGACACACGCCCCAGACAACAAGGCGACAACATACCCAGACACACGCCCCAGACAACAAGGCGACAACATTCCCAGCCACACGCCCCAGACAACAAGGCGACAACATTCCCAGACACACGCCCCAGACAACAAGGCGACAACATTCCCAGACACACGCCCCAGACAACAAGGCGACAACATTCCCAGCCACACGCCCCAGACAAACAAGGCGACAGCATTTTCAAACACGCCTGGGGAATGTTTCTGATAACCAGCGCATAGGTTGCCTCACCGCACCATTGTTTTTTAACCGACATTTTTCATTGTGCGAGTTAAAACACGCATTATTATGTTAGTAATCAAGTAATCGCCACTGCTTCCTGCATAACACTATACTACAGTATAGTATTATGTTTAAGCACACTGTATAATCGACATCCTTAATACGTGCTATCAGCGGAAATAACTTCTGAATAACCTTTTTCTTATTAGAATATGTTGCATAATACATGATGCTTAATATACTGAATGAGAAACACCTTACACAGTTGGATCGCTAATGTACGATTCTCTACACTTAGAAGCAGCAGCCAGAGGGGCTAGCACTATGGGACACTGTTAGATGGAGGCGCTGGTAGGTGGTGGATAACGGCATGAACCGTTAGATGAATGGTGGATTAACAGGACGATGGGTCACTGGTAGGTTGTGGATAACGGCATGAACCGTTAGATGAATGGTGGATTAACAGGACGATGGATCACTGGTAGGTGGTGGATAACGGCATGAACCGTTAGATGAATGGTGGATTAACAGAACGATGGATCACTGGTAGGTGGTGGATAACGGCATGAACCGTTAGATGAATGGTGGATTAACAGGACGATGGATCACTGGTAGGTGGTGGATAACGGCATGAACCGTTAGATGAATGGTGGATTAACAGGACGATGGATCGCTGGTAGATGGTGGATAACGGCATGAACCGTTAGATGAATGGTGGATTAACAGGACGATGGATCACTGGTAGATGGTGGATAACGGCATGAACCGTTAGATGAATGGTGGATTAACAGGACGATGGATCGCTGGTAGATGGTGGATAACGGCATGAACCGTTAGATGAATGGTGGATTAACAGGACAATGGATCACTGGTAGGTGGTGGATAACGGCATGAACCGTTAGATGAATGGTGGATTAACAGGACGATGGATCACTGGTAGTTTTTTTTTATTTATTTTTACATGCAAAGCATTCAATTTAAATACAATAAAAACAAATCAAGAACATAGAAAACAGAACAAAACAAAAAACCACCGGCCAGAAGGGCCGACAGCACAGTACAACAAAATACAAACTCGATAAATGCATTGAAAAACACAGCAGACAACACGACACAAAATAGAAAACAATGGCAAACAACAAACACAGGAACAAGTCAAAACAAAACAGTATAAAACAAAACAAACATCAAGATGCATAACATGCAATCAAGAAAAAACAGTTACATACACAACAACAAACAAACACCGGCCTGAAGGACCGAGAACAAAACACAACAGAATGAACAAATTGAATTATTATAAAAAATACAATAAGAATGCACACCACACAATACGCAAATAACAACAAAGAAAAATAAAAGACAAATACAACACATAAGCATAAAATAGAAATACATAGGGCACGGTAACAACACTAAATAAATACAGGAAGACCAAACACACACACCAAACCACCTGCCTCGCCACAAACAAAAGGAGAGGCACGGGCACAAACTACCAGAAGGCAAACAAACAGCCAGAAGGGCACACAGCACAAATGTATAAAATCACCTGACGTATTTGCCTGGAAACTCGTCCCGAGGGAATCTGACATGAAATGCCTCCCATCGTAACCACTGCCGAGGGTCCTGACTATCCACCGGGGACGCCATCTCCTCCGGGACGTTGGCCACAAACACCCGGAAACAGGGCACCCATATAGTATCACACCGGAACCGAGTGACCGGTACACGCTCCCACACCAATGGAATCGCCCCACGCAGAAAGTCCAGCGTTTCGTCGCAGATCGGTAACTCAGCAATCCGCGACCAGTGACCCAACGGCATCACAGACTCCGGTAACACGGCCCCCAAGTGCCCAACGGTCAACCTCCAAGGAGGGAGCCTGGCAGAAGGCACCACCACAGGGGCACCAGCGCCCACAGGCACACCACCGGACGACCGCGTGGAAACCGAACTGCGCACATCTTTCTGCAAGGTCACCACCAGGCCATGCCCAGACCCATCAATCCCACCATCCCTGGCAGCGGAGGCCACCACTCCCCACCGCGGAGAGGCCCCCGGCGGAGAAGGAACAGCAGGCACACCCGAGACACGGACACCAACGTCAGCAGACGCATGGACTTCCGCCACCACTAACTGCGGAGCCAGCGACGTATCCGGAACCACTCCATCCACACCCGAGGACTCACAGTCACTAAAGTCCCCAACATCGGCCCAGGTAGACGACGAATGCCGGAAACGTTTGGGCACCGGCCTGAGATCGTCAGAGCCGGAAGCCGACCCAGAAACACGGGCACCACTAGCCGGACGCACTGACGCCCGCCGCAAAACGGCAGCAGCCTCGACCACGGGGGGAACCGGACCACACACAACAGGGGACCCCACAGCCACCCCCAGCACCCAGCACAGCCGGGACCCGAGGCGAGGATGCAGGGCCAGGCGCAGCAGCTGAAGACAGGTGAGCAGACGGGGAGGAGGGAGCATCAGGAAGGCCCACGGGAGCAGCAGGGACAGGAGCAGGAGTATCAACCGACGGCATCGCAACATCCTGAGGAGGGTCGGCGACAGCCGGGGGAACGTCTGGCGACGCTGGGGGAGCCTCAACAACGAGCGGGTCGGTCACCTCATCCCCGGAGGCCTCGTCCAGGGGAAGCGGAGGGAAATCCTCTTCCCGGAACAAGTTGACTTGAGCAACCGGAGCCGCATCGCACCCGGCAGCCTGATGCCCCAACAGGCCACACCGGAAACAGGTACGAGGCTGTCGGGCATAGTACACCCGGATGTAGCACCCCAGAAGCCGGACCGAAGATGGAATATCCGACCGCAGGCGCATCCCCAAGGTGCGAACGTTCGTCCGCCTACCTGCATACCTCCCTGAGGAGAGCATGTTGACCCGCACACTGACGCCCGCTCCAAACCGCTGAAAGTAACGCCGGAAAAGGTCCTCGGGAAACTCCAGGGGCGCCCCATGCACGCTGACATAAGTCAGCGCACCACTACGGTCGGAGATGGAGACAGAGCCGGCACCATCCGGCAGCGACAACGAGCGTCCCTCGTAACGACTGAGGAAATCACGGTATACGTCCTCCGTCACAAACTTGATGACAACCCGATGGGTAGTCACAAGCTCAATACCGTAAACGTCCATCACAGGGACACGCAGCATGTCGCACATAACCACGGCTATCTCCGTATATCCAGCACGACCAGTGAACTCCAGGCCCACGGAGTTCACGCGCTTGATAGAAGGAAGGGGACCACCCATGGCAAGCTCGCCACGTCAACACGCAGCCAGCAGCAACAGCAGAGTGGGGAGGGGGGGCAGAAACTCCCACACCCCCTCTGGTGACGAAAACAGCAAACACCCCAAACCACCAGAGGCCAGACGACACGTCTGTACCCCACGGCAGCTCCAGGTCAACTCAGGATCACTGGTAGGTGGTGGATAACGGCATGAACCGTTAGATGAATGGTGTATTAACAGGAGGATGGATCACTGGTAGGTGGTGGATAACGGCATGAACCGTTAGATGAATAGTGTATTAACAGGACGATGGATCACTGGTAGGTGGATGATACTTTAACAGGGTGAACTAAGGGATACTTGTGTTAGTATCACACTTAACTCGCTCTTGTACATACAATAGGACTATTTAGGTTAGGTAAGGATAGTGATGAATAGACATACACTAAATGTGTAGAGTGGGGGGGGAGGGGGGCCATTTATCAGCTGAAGAATGGAAGTGTCACGACTGTCAGCTGATGAATGGAAGGGGACAGTCACGACTGTCAGCTAATGAATGGAAGGGAACAGTCACGACTGTCAGTTGATGAATGGAAGGGGAGATGGTCACGACTGTCAGTTGATGAATGGAAGGGGAGTGTCACGACTGTCAGCTGATGAATGGAAGGGGACAGTCACGACTGTCAGCTGATGAATGGAAGGGGAGACAGTCACGACTGTCAGCTGATGAATGGAAGGGGAGACAGTCACGACTGTCAGCTGATGAATGGAAGGAGAGACAGTCACGACTGTCAGCTGATGAATGGAAGGGGAGACAGTCACGACTGTCAGCTGATGAATGGAAGGGGAGACAGTCACGACTGTCAGCTGATGAATGGAAGGGGAGACAGTCACTGTCAGCTGATGAATGGAAGGGGAGACAGTCACGACTGTCAGCTGATGAATGGAAGGGGAGACAGTCACGACTGTCAGCTGATGAATGGAAGGGGAGACAGTCACGACTGTCAGCTGATGAATGGAAGGGGAGACAGTCACGACTGTCAGCTGATGAATGGAAGGGGAGACAGTCACGACTGTCAGCTGATGAATGGAAGGGGAGAGTCACGACTGTCAGCTGATGAATGGAAGGGGAGACAGTCACGACTGTCAGCTGATGAATGGAAGGGGAGACAGTCACGACTGTCAGCTGATGAATGGAAGGGGAGACAGTCACGACTGTCAGCTGATGAATGGAAGGGGAGACAGTCACGACTGTCGGCTGATGAATGGAAGGGGACAGTCACGACTGTCAGCTGATGAATGGAAGGGGACAGTCACGACTGTCAGCTAATGAATGGAAGGGGAGACAGTTACGACTGTCAGCTGATGAATGGAAGTGTCACGACTGTCAGCTGATGAATGGAAGGGGAGACAGTCACGACTGTCAGCTGATGAATGGATGGGGAGACAGTCACGACTGTCAGCTGATGAATGGAAGGGGAGTGTCACGACTGTCAGCTGATGAATGGAAGGTAAGTGTCACGACTGTCAGCTGATGAATGGAAGGGGAGTGTCACGACTGTCAGCTGATGAATGGAAGGGGAGACAGTCACGACTGTCAGCTGATGAATGGAAGGGGAGTGTCACGACTGTCAGCTGATGAATGGAAGGGGACAGTCACGACTGTCAGCTGATGAATGAAAGGGGAGACAGTCACGACTGTCAGCTGATGAATAGAAGGGAGACAGTCACGACTGTCAGCTGATGAATGGAAAGGGACAGTCACGACTGTCAGCTAATGAATGGAAGGGGACAGTCACGACTGTCAGCTAATGAGTGGAAGGGGACAGTCACAACTGTCATCTGATGAATGGAAGTGTCACGACTGTCAGCTGATGAATGGAAGGGGAGACGGTCACGACTGTCAGCTGATGAATGGAAGTGTCACAACTGTCAGCTGATGAATTGAAGTGTCACGAATGTCAGCTGATGAATGGAAGTGTCACGACTGTCAGCTGATGAATGGAAGGGGACAGTCACGACTGTCAGCTGATGAATGGAAGGGAACAGTCACGACTGTCAGCTGATGAATGGAAGGGGAGACAGTCACGTCTGTCAAATGATGAATGGAAGTGTCACGACTGTCAGCTGATGAATGGAAGGGGAGACGGTCACGACTGTCAATTGATGAATGGAAGGGGAGTGTCACGACTGTCAGCTGATGAATGGAAGGGGAGTGTCACGACCGTCAGCTGATGAATGGAAGGGGAGTGTCACGACCGTCAGCTGATGAATGGAAGGGGAGTGTCACGACTGTCAGCTGAGGAATAGAAGGGAGACAGTCACGACTGTCAGCTGATGAATGGAAGGGGAGACAGTCACGACTGTCAGCTGATGAATGGAAGGGGAGACAGTCATGACTGTCAGCTGATGAATGGAAGGGGAGACAGTCACGACTGTCAGCTGATGAATAGAAGGGGAGACAGTCACGACTGTCATCTGATGAATGGAAGTGTCACGATTGTCAGCTGATGAATGGGAGTGTCACGACTGTCAGCTAATGAATGGAAGTGTCACGACTGTCAGCTGATGAATGGAAGTGTCACGACTGTCAGCTGATGGATGGAAGGGGACAGTCACGACTGTCAGCTGATGAATGGAAGGGGAGACAGTCACGACTGTCAGCTGATGAATGGAAGGGGAGTGTCACGACTGTCAGCTGATGAATGGAAGGGGAGACAGTCACGACTGTCAGCTGATGAATGGAAGGGGACAGTCACGACTGTCAGCTAATGAATGGAAGGGGACAGTCACGACTGTCAGCTAATGAATGGAAGGGGACAGTCACGACTGTCATCTGATGAATGGAAGTGTCACGACTGTCAGCTGATGAATGGAAGTGTCACGACTGTCAGCTGATGGATGGAAGTGTCACGACTGTCAGCTGATGAATGGAAGTGCCACGACTGTCAGCTGATGAATGGAAGGGGACAGTCACGACTGTCAGCTGATGAATGGAAGGGGAGACAGTCACGACTGTCAGCTGATGAATGGAAGGGAGACAGTCACGACTGTCAGCTGATGAATGGAAGGGGAGACAGTAACGACTGTCATCTGATGAATGGAAGGGGAGACAGTCACGACTGTCAGCTGATGAATGGAAGGGGAGACAGTCACGACTGTCAGCTGATGAATGGAAGGGGAGACAGTCACGACTGTCAGCTGATGAATGGAAGGGGAGACAGTCACGACTGTCAGCTGATGAATGGAAGGGGAGACAGTCACGACTGTCAGCTGATGAATGGAAGGGGAGACAGTCACGACTGTCAGCTGATGAATGGAAGGGGAGACAGTCACGACTGTCAGCTGATGAATGGAAGGGAACAGTCACGACTGTCAGCTGATGAATGGAAGGGGAGACTGTCACGACTGTCAGCTGATGAATGGAAGGGGAGACGTCACGACTGTCAGCTGATAAATGGAAGGGGAGTGTCACGACTGTCAGCTGATGAATGGAAGGGGAGTGTCACGACTGTCAGCTGATGAATGGAAGGGGAGTGTCACGACTGTCAGCTGATGAATGGAAGGGGACAGTCACGACTGTCAGCTGATGAATGGAAGGGGAGACAGTCACGACTGTCAGCTGATGAATGGAAGGGGAGTGTCACGACTGTCAGCTGATGAATGGAAGGTAAGTGTCACGACTGTCAGCTGATGAATGGAAGGGGAGTGTCACGACTGTCAGCTGATGAATGGAAGGGGAGACAGTCACGACTGTCAGCTGATGAATGGAAGGGGAGTGTCACGACTGTCAGCTGATGAATGGAAGGGGACAGTCACGACTGTCAGCTGATGAATGAAAGGGGAGACAGTCACGACTGTCAGCTGATGAATAGAAGGGAGACAGTCACGACTGTCAGCTGATGAATGGAAAGGGACAGTCACGACTGTCAGCTAATGAATGGAAGGGGACAGTCACGACTGTCAGCTAATGAGTGGAAGGGGACAGTCACAACTGTCATCTGATGAATGGAAGTGTCACGACTGTCAGCTGATGAATGGAAGGGGAGACGGTCACGACTGTCAGCTGATGAATGGAAGTGTCACAACTGTCAGCTGATGAATTGAAGTGTCACGAATGTCAGCTGATGAATGGAAGTGTCACGACTGTCAGCTGATGAATGGAAGGGGACAGTCACGACTGTCAGCTGATGAATGGAAGGGAACAGTCACGACTGTCAGCTGATGAATGGAAGGGGAGACAGTCACGTCTGTCAAATGATGAATGGAAGTGTCACGACTGTCAGCTGATGAATGGAAGGGGAGACGGTCACGACTGTCAATTGATGAATGGAAGGGGAGTGTCACGACTGTCAGCTGATGAATGGAAGGGGAGTGTCACGACCGTCAGCTGATGAATGGAAGGGGAGTGTCACGACTGTCAGCTGAGGAATAGAAGGGAGACAGTCACGACTGTCAGCTGATGAATGGAAGGGGAGACAGTCACGACTGTCAGCTGATGAATGGAAGGGGAGACAGTCATGACTGTCAGCTGATGAATGGAAGGGGAGACAGTCACGACTGTCAGCTGATGAATAGAAGGGGAGACAGTCACGACTGTCATCTGATGAATGGAAGTGTCACGATTGTCAGCTGATGAATGGGAGTGTCACGACTGTCAGCTAATGAATGGAAGTGTCACGACTGTCAGCTGATGAATGGAAGTGTCACGACTGTCAGCTGATGGATGGAAGGGGACAGTCACGACTGTCAGCTGATGAATGGAAGGGGAGACAGTCACGACTGTCAGCTGATGAATGGAAGGGGAGTGTCACGACTGTCAGCTGATGAATGGAAGGGGAGACAGTCACGACTGTCAGCTGATGAATGGAAGGGGACAGTCACGACTGTCAGCTAATGAATGGAAGGGGACAGTCACGACTGTCAGCTAATGAATGGAAGGGGACAGTCACGACTGTCATCTGATGAATGGAAGTGTCACGACTGTCAGCTGATGAATGGAAGTGTCACGACTGTCAGCTGATGGATGGAAGTGTCACGACTGTCAGCTGATGAATGGAAGTGCCACGACTGTCAGCTGATGAATGGAAGGGGACAGTCACGACTGTCAGCTGATGAATGGAAGGGGAGACAGTCACGACTGTCAGCTGATGAATGGAAGGGAGACAGTCACGACTGTCAGCTGATGAATGGAAGGGGAGACAGTAACGACTGTCATCTGATGAATGGAAGGGGAGACAGTCACGACTGTTAGCTGATGAATGGAAGGGGAGACAGTCACGACTGTCAGCTGATGAATGGAAGGGGAGACAGTCACGACTGTCAGCTGATGAATGGAAGGGGAGACAGTCACGACTGTCAGCTGATGAATGGAAGGGGAGACAGTCACGACTGTCAGCTGATGAATGGAAGGGGAGACAGTCACGACTGTCAGCTGATGAATGGAAGGGGAGACAGTCACGACTGTCAGCTGATGAATGGAAGGGGAGACAGTCACGACTGTCAGCTGATGAATGGAAGGGGAGACAGTCACGACTGTCAGCTGATGAATGGAAGGGGAGACAGTCACGACTGTCAGCTGATGAATGGAAGGGAACAGTCACGACTGTCAGTTGATGAATGGAAGGGGAGACTGTCACGACTGTCAGCTGATGAATGGAAGGGGAGACGGTCACGACTGTCAGCTGATAAATGGAAGGGGAGTGTCACGACTGTCAGCTGATGAATGGAAGGGGAGTGTCACGACTGTCAACTGATGAATGAAAGGGGAGTGTCACGACTGTCAGCTGATGAATGGAAGGGGACAGTCACGACTGTCAGCTGATGAATGGAAGGGGAGACAGTCACGACTGTCAGCTGATGAATGGAAGGGGGAGACAGTCACGACTGTCAGCTGATGAATGGAAGGGGACAGTCACGACTGCAAGCTGATGAATGGAAGGGGAGACAGTCACGACTGTCAGCTGATGAATGGAAGTGTCACGACTGTCAGCTGATGAATGGAAGTGTCACGACTGTCAGCTGAAGAATGGAAGGGAAGACAGTCACGACTGTCAGCTGATGAATGGAAGGGGAGACAGTCACGACTGTCAGCTGATGAATGGAAGGGGAGACAGTCACGACTGTCAGCTGATAAATGTAAGGGAAGTGTCACGTCTGTCAGCTGATGAATGGAAGGGGAGTGTCACGACTGTCAGCTGATGAATGGAAGGGGAGTGTCACGACTGTCAGCTGATGAATGGAAGGGGAGACAGTCACGACTGTCAGCTGATGAATGGAAGGGGAGCGTCACGACTGTCAGCTGATGAATGGAAGGGGACAGTCACGACTGTCGGCTGATGAATGGAAGGGGAGACATTCACGACTGTCAGCTGATGAATGGAAGGGGAGACAGTCACGACTGTCAGCTGATGAATGGAAGGGGAGACAGTCACGACTGTCAGCTGATGAATGGAAGGGGAGACGGTCACGACTGTCAGCTGATGAATAGAAGGGGAGACAGTCACGACTGTCAGCTGATGAATGGAAGTGTCACGACTGTCAGCTGATGAATGTGAGTGTCACGACTGTCAGCTGATGAATGGAAGTATCACGACTGTCAGCTGATGAATGGAAGGGGAGACAGTCACGACTGTCGGGTGATGAATGGAAGGGGAGACAGTCACGACTGTCAGCTGATGAATAGAAGGGGAGACAGTCACGACTGTCAGCTGATGAATGGAAGTGTCACGACTGTCAGCTGATGAATAGGAATGTCACGACTGTCAGCTGATGAATGGAAGTGTCACAACTGTCAGCTGATGAATGGAAGGGTAGACAGTCACGACTGTCAGCTGATGAATGGAAGGGGAGACAGTCACGACTGTCAGCTGATGAATAGAAGGGGAGACAGTCACGACTGTCAGCTGATGAATGGAAGGGGAGACAGTCACGACTGTCAGCTGATGAATGGAAGGGGAGACAGTCACGACTGTCAGCTGATGAATGGAAGGGGAGACAGTCACGACTGTCAGCTAATGAATGGAAGGGGAGACTTTCACGACTGTCAGCTAATGAATGGAAGGGGACAGTCACGACTGTCAGCTGATGAATGGAAGGGGACAGTCACGACTGTCAGCTGATGAATGGGAGTGTTCCGACTGTCAGCTGATGAATGGAAGGGGAGACAGTCACGTCTGTCAGCTGACGGATGAGAGGGGGAGACAGTCACGACTGTCAGCTGACGGATGAGAGGGGGAGACAGTCACGACTGTCAGCTGACGGATGAGAGGGGGAGACAGTCACGACTGTCAGCTGACGGATGAGAGGGGGAGACAGTCACGACTGTCAGCTGACGGATGAGAGGGGGAGACAGTCACGACTGTCAGCTGACGGATGAGAGGGGGGAGACAGTCACGACTGTCAGCTGATGGATGAGAGGGGGGAGACAGTCACGACTGTCAGCTGACGGATGAGATGGGGAGACAGTCACGACTGTCAGCTGACGGATGAGAGGGGGAGACAGTCACGACTGTCAGCTGACGGATGAGAGGGGGAGACAGTCACGACTGTCAGCTGACGGATGAGAGGGGGAGACAGCCACGACTGTCAGCTGACGGATGAGAGGGGGAGACAGTCACGACTGTCAGCTGACGGATGAGAGGGGGAGACAGCCACGACTGTCAGCTGACGGATGAGAGGGGGAGACAGCCACGACTGTCAGCTGACGGATGAGAGGGGGAGACAGTCACGACTGTCAGCTGACGGATGAGAGGGGGAGACAGTCACGACTGTCAGCTGACGGATGAGAGGGGGGAGACAGTCACGACTGTCAGCTGACGGATGAGAGGGGGGAGACAGTCACGACTGTCAGCTGACGGATGAGATGGGGAGACAGTCACGACTGTCAGCTGACGGATGAGAGGGGGAGACAGTCACGACTGTCAGCTGATGGATGAGAGGGGGAGACAGTCACGACTGTCAGCTGACGGATGAGAGGGGGAGACAGCCACGACTGGGTTGTACACTTGTACGGGAAAGAATTCATTGCTAACAGTTACTGTATTTCACACACCCTAAACGGTCGTTCATGCTGGCACTAACCTCCACATGCATATCTACTCTCACCGTAAACCTTAATTGTTTCTTAGAATCAATTTGAAACGTTCCTTGAAGTAAACTTTACATTCTTTTCCTTTGTAAATCCTTATTTGCTTCACTGAAACTGACAATTTGAAACTTCCCTAAACGTTTCTCCTCCCGAAACAAGCATAATACTTGCAGTATCTTTCTTGCTAATCCTTAATGTCATTATACAAAATTATATACTGTACGTATCAATTTTAAACTTTTTTAATTCTCATCTATTTTTCCCTTTCCCATCATTCCCAAGAATGTTGCAATGAAAATTACAGTTGAACATCCATACTTCCACTACCTAATGTATGAAACATTTAAAAAAACTACACGAATCATTTGGTTTTCCCTTTTAACTTTTCACATCTTAGGCCCTTAACTACTATTTTATTTTGCAACTCAATTTCCGTTTACTAAACTTGCAACTTTGTATGGAACACCATTGCAACGTGACTCATCCACGTTTTCAATCCTTGCAATTGTTTTACAAACCTGTACAAAAGGTATCTGCCACATCCTCAACTCCCCTACTATAGTCCTCTGCTAGAACTATTTAATCAAAGTCTGAGGCATGGTATCTTGCCTGACCGCTGGATACCGACTAATAATACCCATACCCAGGCCAAATTCACAAACATTCTGACCCATACGATAAAATAAATAGGAGCCGTGAGGAGGAGTCGAACCTAAGCTCTAAGGACTCCCAAGTAAACACCTTAGACAACTGTACCACGACATGGTCAAAAGGATTCCAACCTGGGATGCTTGGGAGTACCCAGAGCAGATGATCGAATCCTACTCACAAGCTCCTTCTCATTTTCTCATTATACATCACATTATGTGATTTCTTTGTCTTCAGACCCATGTCTGACATCCTGTGTGTGTGTGTAAAGTTCGAGAGAATTATACTCGACAGGTTAATGTTTCAAATTATCCCCCAACTTGCTCCTAACCTGTATGGTTTCCTTCTTTGAAGAAGCATTCAAATTTGATTGGCTAAATATTTTGTTAGACAGGACCCATGCTCTTAGGTGGCATTTATTGACCTTTAACTCCTTTTCATACAGCAAAAAATGAGAGAAATCTTAGAATTGGCTTCTTTTGGAGTTTAGGGAAGACTTGACATAGCTCAAGGGGTACACGAGTATCAGAACTGACTCAGGTCTTTCAAGGGAGTCAAAAGTAAACATTCTGCACCCTTTGATTTGTGTACACCCCAGAGTAGGGCGTTTTGTCCAACAGTTCAATATCCTAATGCACAAAAACTGGTATTTGCACACTTCCTGATAAAGCTGTCATCTGTTATGATGATGACATTAGTTTGGATATTTGAAACAAAACAAGACTGCAATCTCTACTTGATTCACTCTCTGCTAAAAGCAGTGAATTCGGTCTTTAACTATATCCATCGCTCTTTCTCCCAGAAAACAACCAGTGCGCCTCTTGCTTTCAAAGTTAACAACCAAACCATACAAACAAGTGAGCAGCACAAATACCTGAGTAGGTATCAGTGACATTGTAAAAGACCTACAGCGTAGGTTAAAATTCAAATCACTGAAAATACTTACTAGTAAGAATATTGGTATACATGTTAAATATGCTAGATTATTCAACATGTTTGTTAGATCTTACTTTATTATCATGCCTTGCACTTAGCTTCCCCGCCTCTGTTTTGAACAAACTAGAATAGAACGAAGCCATGAGGGTAATTCTTGGTGCCCCAAGAAGCACAAGAACTAACATGAGGAAAGAACTGAAGCTTCCAACCATACTAGAGAGAATCATCTAAGTCAACACTACCTTTTCCCTTCAGGTCATGGGAGACCCAACATCTCCAGCATTGGTCGGAGACAAATTATTATGTGCCGTTAACACACTATTAAGTGATGCAACATACCACCTCACTCCTTGTATGATAAATGGCAGAGTAAAAATGTCTACAATCTCATGAAACTGAACGTCCTTTTAATGCAATATTCCTGACACTGATATATCTCCATCTGTACACCACAATTCAAGTACCCATATACAACCGCCACTAAGATGGTTAATTAGAATCCTGCTCTTTCCAAAGCCGTCACACGTTAAATAATTGCCTCGTCAAAATTTAAGATCCAACTAGAACTCCGAACGGCCTGAAAACACCGGTATAAAAACCTGTGATTTGTTTAGATCCGAAACCTATGTATAAGGACAGCACAAAACGTCCTCCAGGGTGTGACACTACGGAAAATCTCAGTCAGCCCCAACCGGTCTGAACAATACGTTCTTAACATACTGAGAAGCTGCACTTTAACCACACAATATATCAAGGTAACACCTGTTAGTAGACTAAAAATCCTCGACACATTGGCTTTACCAGAAAATAAAAATTAGGAATGACCTTCCACTTCTGACAAAATATTTCTGACTATAAAATGAAAGATTCCTCCAATACCACATTGACTATTTTGTCCGTTATTCTGGAGTGCCAGAAGGCTGTGTACTCGCGCCAACATTACACCACACACTGCAGAGGGAAGGGGGAGGAGTGGCGGCCCTGCTGATAAGGACTGGTGTTTCAAGGAGATGGATATCCTGGGGTGCAAGAGTTCAGAGACTACATAACAGGCACCATGATGAAGGGAGGACCAAAAATAGCAGCCGTAATATATAACCCTACATTAAACGACACAGACCCCGGCAAGATTATGACAAACACAGCAGTACCTACTATAACAAAGGGTAGACTGTCGCCTGTTAGAAATCTATTGGGTAATAATAATGGGGACTTCAACCATGCACAGATACAAGAACCGTATAGTAGTACAACGCAAGCTAAACTATTGGACATGGCAACAAGAAACTTTTCAAGCCAACATGTAAGAGGACCCACGTGACTAAAGGTAATGATGAACCTGCCTAACTTTATCCCATGAAATGAGTGATTACTATTGACGTTTGAATATATGGTGGTAGTAGGGATAACTTACTCATGGTACCAGAACTTACACATGACCAGAAGGCCAAAGCCTGGCATACCGAAAGGGAAATTACAAGGAAACAAAATTTATAATATAAATACCATAGGTAGTAAATCTCAAGGATAAAGGCTGCACAGACATGATTGACTGCATCACCCAGACGAGTAAGGAGATAGCATAATCTTGTCCTGGTAGAAGAGAATGGAATTTCACGACAGTGTTACGTTGTGCGAGTGAGTATGACCAGATGTATATCAGCGTGGAATCTCCAGAAGAGCATTTCCATTCGTGCACACTTGTATCCTTTGGTCTGGGACCAAAGTCTGCCTTGCTGGGTGTCTATGAGCAGCCCTCTGGCTGGGATGGCCAAGGATATTCCAAGAGTCGTTACAATGTCTATCACCAGGCTGGATTATACAAGTCAGTGGAACTCTGTGGTTCCAGTCAGAGATACAACAGAGGGTTAGTTGTTGACCCGACCACACTAGAAGGTGAAGGGACGACGACGTTTCGGTCCGTCCTAGACCATTCTCAAGTCGATTGTTAGAAATCAATCAACCCAATCGACTTGAGAATGGTCCAGGACGGACCGAAACGTCGTCGTCCCTTCACCTTCTAGTGTGTGGTCTGGTCAACATACTTCAGCCACGTTACTGTGACTCCGTCTGCAGAGGGTTAGTTTCGTGCTCCCAGGACAGAAGGGTTCACTCACATGTTAAGGCAGGTCTCCTAACCTCCTTGGTACTTTGCCATGACATGAAACAAAGATTACTTGTGTATGGAATTATCTTTGGTTTAGGTATTTGTTTGTCTGTTATTTGTCTATTCGTTCACAAGATCAAAGGGAAACTAGACCAAATGATGTACTTTTCTGACCGGGGCCACCCAGCCAATACCGTGCAGCAAGCACCGAATTGACAGAACCCATCAACGGCATCAGCTGAGTGAAAACATGAAGCCAGGGAGTCTTTTCTAACCTTGTCTGTATGTGATAATGATAAAACTAGTACTCCAAGCAGACTTGGGTAACTTACGACTTTGACAAAGAATTTAAGGATTACCAAGTACGTACTCCTAACATAAAGAAACAGGATACAGCAGAAAATTTATACATGTCGAATGAAAGAATAAAAGCTTCATTTAATAAACTTAGATGGCAAACAGACCGGAAACAACGACAGGTCCAGACCAAGAGGAGGAGAAACACTTGTCACCAAAACCAGTTCCACAACAAAGCAGCTATAGCTACAACTGAGACCATGGGATGACCTGCCGGTATTTGATAACAGAGCGACCTTCCCTCCCCCCAGAGCACGCTATGGTTCTTCCACTAAAATAGAAACCAGGTCATCTGCTTGAACACCATGTCACAACCAAGGGAACGATCGCTAAGTGTAAAATTGGCCTCAGAGGAGCATTAAATTTTGAATAAACACTACGGGCGAGAGAATTAGAGGAGAGCTACAGAAGAGACGACGACTACGGGTACAACGGAAGAAAGATATTGGTACAACAAGGAGGTAAAGTCCCATACAAAAGATTTAGTTACTTCGAATATTCTCTCCTGCAAGTGTTACGACCTGGTTGGTCTATGTGATAATAAACAAGCCATTTGGGGCATTCCTGAACCTACAGCCAGAGACAAGTACACGACCCACTTTGTCAGCCCTAAACCCAAGCACACCAGGAGGCTGCCAGACCACTGCCACAATTTTATGTATTAAATTAAGGATAAAATTACGGGAAAACTAAGGGAAGGTGGAGTCTGCAGGACCACAAACAAGGCACTGATAACAGTGCCTCGTATATGTAACTAAGGTCACCCTCTTCAGGGTGGACAACAATTCTTACTGCCAATTTAAAGGGACGATGATCGGAGCAAGTGTTAATGTTGCTGTGATGAAATATGTATGCATGCAACATTTGAAGGCCTCCACACACTATAGTGAACACCAGCCACACTAATCAACTCGTCCTGGGTCAAGCTCGTTAGAGCAGCGGCCGTCCCATGAACGTTCATAAACTTTAACACCGCAATAAAAACATTTGTTTCCCAAACTTAATTTATTATACTATAAAATTCAATGTATATTAGGTGTACATTATGTGATTAAACTTTTGGCGAAATTTGTGTTTGTAGTACACAAGTGAAGCATTTAGACTTGTTATTCGAGAAGCTGATGTCAGTGAGCACTGTTCAAGATAGTTCATGCATCGCCCAGACCGTCTCATCAATAAAAGACAAATGATTGTTAATCCAGCCAACGAACCTCTGTTTACCAATGAAAAACCAGCTTTACACGCAACTTTTTTCAGTTTTATTCCATCCAGTGGTCGACACTCAAGGCTTCAGGTAACCGCTGTTAATTCAAAATAGGAATTCTCAAATATTTTTTTATATATTAGCATACTTTGTATATTTGCATTTATTTCTCATGGTGATTAATTGTATCTGTAATACGTGGGTGAAGCATTTACACATTGTGGTGAAACAAAAGTCGTCAGTGAAGCACTGTTCAAGAAATGTGTTTGAACTCCATCAGTTGTGAGTCATGTGTAAACCATTTTTCCATTCATAAACAGGAGGTCTGGCAGGTGTATGGAATGGACTTTAGCCTTTCTTTATGAGGACGAGCTGTTACACAGCTCGACTGATAACGTTCGAACATTTCTCGAGCAGTGTTTTGCTGATTACCGCTGCTCGAATCCCAAAGCTATAACCTCATCCAACAGTTCTAATACAATGAATTTTTCTTCCCGAGAATCTGAGTCAAAGGTATATTTAGCGAGCAAAATAATCTGGCAAAGCAAGAGGTTGCAGGAGCTCTGGAGAGTCCCTATCAAGCAAGAGGCTGCCCCCACATCTTCCATACAGAAGCAGCCAAGACACTGGCTCCTCTCCAGCGACACCATCTTGTACGGGAACATCCAGTCTATAGAGGATGGTTCTACCTAAGTTATATATTCCTACAGCTTCAGGAAGCATCCGAAAGGAAGTTAACAAGCTGTAGTCCTTGGATGAAGGACCCATCGGCGAACATCCTGCCTAGAACTTGCTTCCTTCGGAGCCTTCTTGTTTAGCTTGGAAAAGAATATTCCCCAGTGACATTAGTAACGGCTCCTTTCCCACCATTGTATTGAGTATTCATAGCAGATCCGCTAGTATTATATTAATAATTCTCCCCCCCAATAATGTGGGGCACTTAGCAGACTACAACAAATCAGGAACACCACGTTACCCCGTTCCGGAGACCCATAAACGTTCACCTCTAACACTTCACAGAGCCTGCCGCCTGACCACAATATTTGTTGATTTACAGAAATGCGGCAGCGTTCAGGGGCTACCAATACCTTGTGTAAGATGCGGATGATGGCCACGTACTGCAAGTGCTCAGCCTCACACAAACTGTACGACGGTATATTCAGCTAGATATGTTTAGCCCCNCAATTAAATACAATAAAAACAAATCAGAACATAGAAAACAGAACAAAACAAAAAAACCACCGGCCAGAAGGGCCGACAGCACAGTACAACAAAATACAAACTCGATAAATGCATTGAAAAACACAGCAGACAACACGACACAAAATAGAAAACAATGGCAAACAACAACACAGGAACAAGTCAAAACAAAACAGTATAAAACAAAACAAACATCAAGATGCATAACATGCAATCAAGAAAAAAAACAGTTACATACACAACAACAAACAAACACCGGCCTGAAGGACCGAGAACAAAACACAACAGAATGAACAAATTGAATTATTATAAAAAATACAATAAGAATGCACACCACACAATACGCAAATAACAACAAAGAAAAATAAAAGACAAATACAACACATAAGCATAAAATAGAAATACATAGGGCACGGTAACAACACTAAATAAATACAGGAAGACCAAACACACACACCAAACCACCTGCCTCGCCACAAACAAAAGGAGAGGCACGGGCACAAACTACCAGAAGGCAAACAAACAGCCAGAAGGGCACACAGCACAAATGTATAAAATCACCTGACGTATTTGCCTGGAAACTCGTCCCGAGGGAATCTGACATGAAATGCCTCCCATCGTAACCACTGCCGAGGGTCCTGACTATCCACCGGGGACGCCATCTCCTCCGGGACGTTGGCCACAAACACCCGGAAACAGGGCACCCATATAGTATCACACCGGAACCGAGTGACCGGTACACGCTCCCACACCAATGGAATCGCCCCACGCAGAAAGTCCAGCGTTTCGTCGCAGATCGGTAACTCAGCAATCCGCGACCAGTGACCCAACGGCATCACAGACTCCGGTAACACGGCCCCCAAGTGCCCAACGGTCAACCTCCAAGGAGGGAGCCTGGCAGAAGGCACCACCACAGGGGCACCAGCGCCCACAGGCACACCACCGGACGACCGCGTGGAAACCGAACTGCGCACATCTTTCTGCAAGGTCACCACCAGGCCATGCCCAGACCCATCAATCCCACCATCCCTGGCAGCGGAGGCCACCACTCCCCACCGCGGAGAGGCCCCCGGCGGAGAAGGAACAGCAGGCACACCCGAGACACGGACACCAACGTCAGCAGACGCATGGACTTCCGCCACCACTAACTGCGGAGCCAGCGACGTATCCGGAACCACTCCATCCACACCCGAGGACTCACAGTCACTAAAGTCCCCAACATCGGCCCAGGTAGACGACGAATGCCGGAAACGTTTGGGCACCGGCCTGAGATCGTCAGAGCCGGAAGCCGACCCAGAAACACGGGCACCACTAGCCGGACGCACTGACGCCCGCCGCAAAACGGCAGCAGCCTCGACCACGGGGGGAACCGGACCACACACAACAGGGGACCCCACAGCCACCCCAGCACCCAGCACAGCCGGGACCCGAGGCGAGGATGCAGGGCCAGGCGCAGCAGCTGAAGACAGGTGAGCAGACGGGGAGGAGGGAGCATCAGGAAGGCCCACGGGAGCAGCAGGGACAGGAGCAGGAGTATCAACCGACGGCATCGCAACATCCTGAGGAGGGTCGGCGACAGCCGGGGGAACGTCTGGCGACGCTGGGGGAGCCTCAACAACGAGCGGGTCGGTCACCTCATCCCCGGAGGCCTCGTCCAGGGGAAGCGGAGGGAAATCCTCTTCCTGGAACAAGTTGACTTGAGCAACCGGAGCCGCATCGCACCCGGCAGCCTGATGCCCCAACAGGCCACACCGGAAACAGGTACGAGGCTGTCGGGCATAGTACACCCGGATGTAGCACCCCAGAAGCCGGACCGAAGATGGAATATCCGACCGCAGGCGCATCCCCAAGGTGCGAACGTTCGTCCGCCTACCTGCATACCTCCCTGAGGAGATCATGTTGACCCGCACACTGACGCCCGCTCCAAACCGCTGAAAGTAACGCCGGAAAAGGTCCTCGGGAAACTCCAGGGGCGCCCCATGCACGCTGACATAAGTCAGCGCACCACTACGGTCGGAGATGGAGACAGAGCCGGCACCATCCGGCAGCGACAACGAGCGTCCCTCGTAACGACTGAGGAAATCACGGTATACGTCCTCCGTCACAAACTTGATGACAACCCGATGGGTAGTCACAAGCTCAATACCGTAAACGTCCATCACAGGGACACGCAGCATGTCGCACATAACCACGGCTATCTCCGTATATCCAGCACGACCAGTGAACTCCAGGCCCACGGAGTTCACGCGCTTGATAGAAGGAAGGGGACCACCCATGGCAAGCTCGCCACGTCAACACGCAGCCAGCAGCAACAGCAGAGTGGGGAGGGGGGGCAGAAACTCCCACACCCCCTCTGGTGACGAAAACAGCAAACACCCCAAACCACCAGAGGCCAGACGACACGTCTGTACCCCACGGCAGCTCCAGGTCAACTCAGGATCACTGGTAGGTGGTGGATAACGGCATGAACCGTTAGATGAATGGTGTATTAACAGGAGGATGGATCACTGGTAGGTGGTGGATAACGGCATGAACCGTTAGATGAATAGTGTATTAACAGGACGATGGATCACTGGTAGGTGGTGGATAACGGCATGAACCGTTAGATGAATGGTGTATTAACAGGACGATGGATCACTGGTAGGTGGATGATACTTTAACAGGGTGAACTAAGGGATACTTGTGTTAGTATCACACTTAACTCGCTCTTGTACATACAATAGGACTATTTAGGTTAGGTAAGGATAGTGATGAATAGACATACACTAAATGTGTAGAGTGGGGGGGGAGGGGGGCCATTTATCAGCTGAAGAATGGAAGTGTCACGACTGTCAGCTGATGAATGGGAGTGTCACGACTGTCAGCTGATGAATGGAAGGGGACAGTCACGACTGTCAGCTAATGAATGGAAGGAAACAGTCACGACTGTCAGTTGATGAATGGAAGGGGAGATGGTCACGACTGTCAGCTGATGAATGGAAGGGGAGTGTCACGACTGTCAGCTGATGAATGGAAGGGGACAGTCACGACTGTCAGCTGATGAATGGAAGGGGAGACAGTCACGACTGTCAGCTGATGAATGGAAGGGGAGACAGTCACGACTGTCAGCTGATGAATGGAAGGAGAGACAGTCACGACTGTCAGCTGATGAATGGAAGGGGAGACAGTCACGACTGTCAGCTGATGAATGGAAGGGGAGACAGTCACGACTGTCAGCTGATGAATGGAAGGGGAGACAGTCACGACTGTCAGCTGATGAATGGAAGGGGAGACAGTCACGACTGTCAGCTGATGAATGGAAGGGGAGACAGTCACGACTGTCAGCTGATGAATGGAAGGGGAGACAGTCACGACTGTCAGCTGATGAATGGAAGGGGAGACAGTCACGACTGTCAGCTGATGAATGGAAGGGGAGACAGTCACGACTGTCAGCTGATGAATGGAAGTGTCACGACTGTCAGCTGATGAATGGAAGTGTCACGACTGTCAGCTGATGAATGGAAGTGTCACGACTGTCAGCTGATGAATGGAAGGGAACAGTCACGACTGTCAGCTGATGAATGGAAGGGGAGACAGTCACGACTGTCAGCTGATGAATGGAAGGGGAGTGTCACGACTGTCAGCTGATGAATGGAAGGGGAGTGTCACGACTGTCAGCTGATGAATTGAAGGGGAGTGTCACGACTGTCAGCTGATGAATGGAAGGGGAGACTGTCACGACTGTCAGCTGATGAATGGAAGGGGAAGGTCACGACTGTCAGCTGATGAATGGAAGGGGACAGTCACGACTGTCAGCTGATGAATGGAAGGGAGACAGTCACGACTGTCAGCTGATGAATGGAAGTGTCACGACTGTCAGCTGATGAATGGGAGTGTCACGACTGTCAGCTGATGAATGGAAGTTTCACGACTGTCAGCTGATGAATGGAAGGGGACAGTCACGACTGTCAGCTGATGAATGGAAGGGAACAGTCACGACTGTCAGCTGATGAATGGAAGGGGAGTGTCACGACTGTCAGCTGATGAATGGAAGGAGAGTGTCACGACTGTCAGCTGATGAATGGAAAAGGAGTGTCACGACTGTCAGCTGATGAATGGAAGGGGAGTGTCACGACTGTCAGCTGATGAATGGAAGGGGAGACAGTCACGACTGTCAGCTGATGAATGGAAGGGGAGTGTCACGACTGTCAGCTGATGAATGGAAGGGAACAGTCACGACTGTCAGCTGATGAATGGAAGGGGAGACAGTCACGACTGTCAGCTGATGAATGGAAGGGAGACAGTCACGACTGTCAGCTGATGAATGGAAGGGAGACAGTCACGACTGTCAGCTGATGAATGGAAGGGAGACAGTCACGACTGTCATCTGATGAATGGAAGGGGAGACAGTCACGACTGTCAGCTGATGAATGGAAGGGGAGACAGTCACGACTGTCAGCTGATGAATGGAAGGGGAGACAGTCACGACTGTCAGCTGATGAATGGAAGGGGAGACAGTCACGACTGTCGGCTGATGAATGGAAGGGGACAGTCACGACTGTCAGCTGATGAATGGAAGGGGACAGTCACGACTGTCAGCTAATGAATGGAAGGGGAGACAGTCACGACTGTCAGCTGATGAATGGAAGTGTCACGACTGTCAGCTGATGAATGGAAGGGGAGACAGTCACGACTGTCAGCTGATGAATGGATGGGGAGACAGTCACGACTGTCAGCTGATGAATGGAAGGGGAGTGTCACGACTGTCAGCTGATGAATGGAAGGTAAGTGTCACGACTGTCAGCTGATGAATGGAAGGGGAGTGTCACGACTGTCAGCTGATGAATGGAAGGGGAGACAGTCACGACTGTCAGCTGATGAATGGAAGGGGAGTGTCACGACTGTCAGCTGATGAATGGAAGGGGACAGTCACGACTGTCAGCTGATGAATGAAAGGGGAGACAGTCACGACTGTCAGCTGATGAATAGAAGGGAGACAGTCACGACTGTCAGCTGATGAATGGAAGGGAGACAGTCACGACTGTCAGCTAATGAATGGAAGGGGACAGTCACGACTGTCAGCTAATGAGTGGAAGGGGACAGTCACAACTGTCATCTGATGAATGGAAGTGTCACGACTGTCAGCTGATGAATGGAAGGGAGACGGTCACGACTGTCAGCTGATGAATGGAAGTGTCACAACTGTCAGCTGATGAATTGAAGTGTCACGAATGTCAGCTGATGAATGGAAGTGTCACGACTGTCAGCTGATGAATGGAAGGGGACAGTCACGACTGTCAGCTGATGAATGGAAGGGAACAGTCACGACTGTCAGCTGATGAATGGAAGGGGAGACAGTCACGACTGTCAGCTGATGAATGGAAGGGGAGACAGTCACGACTGTCAGCTGATGAATGGAAGGGGGAGTGTCACGACTGTCAGCTGATGAATGGAAGGGGAGACAGTCACGACTGTCAGCTGATGAATGGAAGGGGAGTGTCACGACTGTCAGCTGATGAATGGAAGGGGGAGTGTCACGACTGTCAGCTGATGAATGGAAGGGGAGTGTCACGACTGTCAGCTGAGGAATAGAAAGGGAGACAGTCACGACTGTCAGCTGATGAATGGAAGGGGAGACAGTCACGACTGTCAGCTGATGAATGGAAGGGGAGACAGTCACGACTGTCAGCTGATGAATGGAAGGGGAGACAGTCACGACTGTCAGCTGATGAATGGAAGGGGAGACAGTCACGACTGTCATAGCTGATGAGGAAGTGTCACGATTGTCAGCTGATGAAGGAGTGTCACGACTGTCAGCAATGAATGGAAGTGTCACGACTGTCAGCTGATGAATGGAAGTGTCACGACTGTCAGCTGATGGATGGAAGGGGACAGTCACGACTGTCAGCTGATGAATGGAAGGGGAGACAGTCACGACTGTCAGCTGATGAATGGAAGGGGAGTGTCACGACTGTCAGCTGATGAATGGAAGGGGAGACAGTCACGACTGTCAGCTGATGAATGGAAGGGGACAGTCACGACTGTCAGCTAATGAATGGAAGGGGACAGTCACGACTGTCAGCTAATGAATGGAAGGGGACAGTCACGACTGTCATCTGATGAATGGAAGTGTCACGACTGTCAGCTGATGAATGGAAGTGTCACGACTGTCAGCTGATGGATGGAAGTGTCACGACTGTCAGCTGATGAATGGAAGTGCCACGACTGTCAGCTGATGAATGGAAGGGGGACAGTCACGACTGTCAGCTGATGAATGGAAGGGGGACAGTCACGACTGTCAGCTGATGAATGGGAGACAGTCACGACTGTCAGCTGATGAATGGAAGGGGAGACAGTCACGACTGTCATCTGATGAATGGAAGGGGAGACAGTCACGACTGTCAGCTGATGAATGGAAGGGGAGACAGTCACGACTGTCAGCTGATGAATGGAAGGGGAGACAGTCACGACTGTCAGCTGATGAATGGAAGGGGAGACAGTCACGACTGTCAGCTGATGAATGGAAGGGGAGACAGTCACGACTGTCAGCTGATGAATGGAAGGGGAGACAGTCACGACTGTCAGCTGATGAATGGAAGGGGGACAGTCACGACTGTCAGCTGATGAATGGAAGGGAACAGTCACGACTGTCAGCTGATGAATGGAAGGGGAGACAGTCACGACTGTCACTGATGAATGGGGAAGTGTCACGACTGTCAGCTGATGAATGGAAGGGGAGACGGTCACGACTGTCAGTGATGAATGGAAGGGGAGTGTCACGACTGTCAGCTGATGAATGGAAGGGGGAGTGTCACGACTGTCAGCTGATGAATGGAAGGGGGGTGTCACGACTGTCAGCTGATGAATAAAGGAGACAGTCACGACTGTCAGCTGATGAATGGAAGGGGACAGTCACGACTGTCAGCTGATGAATGGAAGGGGAGACAGTCACGACTGTCAGCTGATGAATGGAAGGGGAGACAGTCACGACTGTCAGCTGATGAATAGAAGGGGAGACAGTCACGACTGTCATCTGATGAATGGAAGTGTCACGACTGTCAGCTGATGATGAATGGGAGTGTCACGACTGTCAGCTAATGAATGGAAGTGTCACGACTGTCAGCTGATGAATGGAAGTGTCACGACTGTCAGCTGATGGATGGAAGGGGACAGTCACGACTGTCAGCTGATGAATGGAAGGGGGACAGTCACGACTGTCAGCTGATGAATGGAAGGGGAGTGTCACGACTGTCAGCTGATGAATGGAAGGGGAGACAGTCACGACTGTCAGCTGATGAATGGAAGGGGACAGTCACGACTGTCAGCTAATGAATGGAAGGGACAGTCACGACTGTCAGCTAATGAATGGAAGGGGACAGTCACGACTGTCATCTGATGAATGGAAGTGTCACGACTGTCAGCTGATGAATGGAAGTGTCACGACTGTCAGCTGATGGAATGGAAGTGTCACGACTGTCAGCTGATGAATGGAAGTGCCACGACTGTCAGCTGATGAATGGAAGGGGACAGTCACGACTGTCAGCTGATGAATGGAAGGGGAGACAGTCACGACTGTCAGCTGATGAATGGAAGGGAGACAGTCACGACTGTCAGCTGATGAATGGAAGGGGAGACGTAACGACTGTCATCTGATGAATGGAAGGGGAGACAGTCACGACTGTCAGCTGATGAATGGAAGGGGAGACAGTCACGACTGTCAGCTGATGAATGGAAGGGGAGACAGTCACGACTGTCAGCTGATGAATGGAAGGGGAGACAGTCACGACTGTCAGCTGATGAATGGAAGGGGAGACAGTCACGACTGTCAGCTGATGAATGGAAGGGGAGACAGTCACGACTGTCAGCTGATGAATGGAAGGGGAGACAGTCACGACTGTCAGCTGATGAATGGAAGGGGAGACAGTCACGACTGTCAGCTGATGAATGAAGGGGAGACAGTCACGACTGTCAGCTGATGAATGGAAGGGGAGACAGTCACGACTGTCAGCTGATGAATGAAGGGAACAGTCACGACTGTCAGCTGATGAATGGAAGGGGAGACTGTCACGACTGTCAGCTGATGAATGGAAGGGAGACGGTCACGACTGTCAGCTGATAAATGGAAGGGGAGGGTCACGACTGTCAGCTGATGAATGGAAGGGGAGTGTCACGACTGTCAACTGATGAATGAAGGGAGTGTCACGACTGTCAGCTGATGAATGGAAGGGGACAGTCACGACTGTCAGCTGATGAATGGAAGGGGAGACAGTCACGACTGTCAGCTGATGAATGGAAGGGGGAGACAGTCACGACTGTCAGCTGATGAATGGAAGGGGACAGTCACGACTGCAAGCTGATGAATGGAAGGGGAGACAGTCACGACTGTCAGCTGATGAAGGAAGTGCCACGACTGTCAGCTGATGAATGGAAGTGTCACGACTGTCAGCTGAAGAATGGGAGGGAAGGACAGTCACGACTGTCAGCTGATGAATGGAAGGGGAGACGTCACGACTGTCAGCTGATGAATGGAAGGGGGAGACAGTCACGACTGTCAGCTGATAAAGGAAGGAAGTGTCACGTCTGTTAGCTGATGAATGGAAGGGGAGTGTCACGACTGTCAGCTGATGAATGGAAGGGAGTGTCACGACTGTCAGCTGATGAATGGAAGGGGAGACAGTCACGACTGTCAGCTGATGAATGGAAGGGGAGCGTCACGACTGTCAGCTGATGAATGGAAGGGGGACAGTCACGACTGTCGGCTGATGAATGGAAGGGAGACAGTCACGACTGTCAGCTGATGAATGGAAGGGGAGACAGTCACGACTGTCAGCTGATGAATGGAAGGAGAGACGGTCACGACTGTCAGCTGATGAATAGAAGGGAGACAGTCACGACTGTCATCTGATGAATGGGAAGTGTCACGACTGTCAGCTGATGAATGTGAGTGTCACGACTGTCAGCTGATGAATGGAAGTATCACGACTGTCAGCTGATGAATGGAAGGGGACAGTCACGACTGTCGGGTGATGAATGGANCTCATTCAGTATATTAAGCATCATGTATTATGCAACATATTCTAATAAGAAAAAGGTTATTCAGAAGTTATTTCCGCTGATAGCACGTATTAAGGATGTCGATTATACAGTGTGCTTAAACATAATACTATACTGTAGTATAGTGTTATGCAGGAAGCAGTGGCGATTACTTGATTACTAACATAATAATGCGTGTTTTAACTCGCACAATGAAAAATGTCGGTTAAAAAACAATGGTGCGGTGAGGCAACCTATGCGCTGGTTATCAGAAACATTCCCCAGGCGTGTTTGAAAATGCTGTCGCCTTGTTTGTCTGGGCGTGTGGCTGGGAATGTTGTCGCCTTGTTGTCTGGGGCGTGTGTCTGGGAATGTTGTCGCCTTGTTGTCTGGGGCGTGTGTCTGGGAATGTTGTCGCCTTGTTGTCTGGGCGTGTGGCTGGGAATGTTGTCGCCTTGTTGTCTGGGGCGTGTGTCTGGGTATGTTGTCGCCTTGTTGTCTGGGGCGTGTGTCTGGGAATGTTGTCACCTTGTTGTCTGGGGCGTGTGCCTGGGTATGTTGTCGCCTTGTTGTCTGGGGCGTGTGTCTGGGAATGTTGTCACCTTGTTGTCTGGGGCGTGTGCCTGGGTATGTTGTCGCCTTGTTGTCTGGGGCGTGTGCCTGGGTATGTTGTCGCCTTGTTGTCTGGGGCGTGTGCCTGGGTATGTTGTCGCCTTGTTGTCTGGGGCGTGTGTCTGGGAATGTTGTCACCTTGTTGTCTGGGGCGTGTGCCTGGGTATGTTGTCGCCTTGTTGTCTGGGCGTGTGTCTGGGAATGCTGTCACCTTGTTGTCTGGGGCGTGTGTCTGGGAATGCTGTCACCTTCTTGTCTGGGGCGTGTGCCTGGGAATGCATAGTACATAGGTTCGAATTCTCATCACGTCTCCCACGGATTTTCTCATTGATACATCACGTTAGTGTGATTGCTCTGTGTATCAGAGGTACCTATCAGTCCACCTAGATGGGTACTCGACCCTCTCGAGGGGAACCTTTTCTTAACACTTTGACTTGCCTCACTAATATGGCTTATCTCTTCCCAAATGTCAACGATTTACTAAAGTTCCAGTCAAAATACTGACATAAACTATGCATAACAAAGAACATTTAATATTCAATACAAAGTGTTAAAATGTGCGTTGATAAATAAGATATTTCCGCTATACTTACCGACTCTTCTGAGGACAACTGGCCCAGTGTAGGACACGCCAGGGATGGGTCAGGTAATCTTCGTCTCCAAGACTCGGCCTTCACCTGTTTTGGCACTGACAGGCAAATCAATGTGGACTATGATGCATGGACAAGTCTCAGGGGAAGACGATTCAACACACAAATAGCACGTTCTTGAAAATCAAATCCACATCCAGGTGTCCATATTTACACAAGATGGTGACTGTGACCACAGATGGGTGGCCACAGCGGTCAAGCACTTACAGCTGCCCGAGGTTCAGGAACCACCACCAGGAGGATGATGGTAACGTTTGTACCTGTAGTACTGATGCTTGAAGCTGCTAGAGAATGTTGGTGGCGTACACAGTCGGGGACGTGTACGAATATGGGATTTAGCTGCCCTCGCTACTCTGGTGGACAATTCATGCACAGCATCTGTTCGTAATGTTCTTTTATTAAATGTTCTCAGACGAATCATTCTGGTTTGCAGTAAACTACAGTGATACGGAGGAGGATTACCACAGCTGTTGATGCTGCTTGTTGACTGTGTGTCCGGCCGGCCAGGAGTGCGTTTGGCCAGGAGTTCGTGTGGCCAGGAGGGCATGTTCTATCATCTTTAACAATTGGGAGGGATCAAACATGTTTGGTGTCTGCGTTAAGGCCAAGACGCTAATAAAATTATTACATAATGGCTTGACCGATCCATTAAGAATTGAATAAAGATATAATAAAATTAAGAGTAGTGAAGCGTCAGGCGAGAGGTAGTCGTAACTAAGACCTATTGGCTATGGAGAAAGCTCATAATGGCCTACATTACTAGGATGAGCCGATCACCAGCCAAGAGACTAGCTGCCAGCGCCACTGGAACAGCAGGCCGCACACGGGTTTGTTCTCTGGAAAACTTCAGATTTTGAGCAACCATCAACTCAAATCCTCGCCGTTTTGTTAGGAACAACCCACCAATACCCAGACTCGGTGCTGTTGATGCAACATGTTGACTGTGCTCGCGTGTGCCCGCCCGTCTACCAAGAGTGCGGGCCGCACTATTGTTTGAAAGGAACGTTGCAGATTTCTTCTGCACTTCTTGGACACAGTTGTTAAGTATCTGTTGTCCAACTGTCTAGATTTGTGCACACCCCAGTATGCAGGCGACTCTCACTGTTACGACAGTGGTCAGATCCCCCGGCTCCTAATGATCTTGTACTCGTGTGTGTGTGAGGGCCGCATCACTGAGCAGGTAGAGACCCTGTGGGCTGTGCCACAATGAGAACTTAAAAGGTGTACTGAACTTGACAGGGAAAGGTATACCAAACTACTCGACTAGGTGTTAGGTATCCCTGATTCCATCTGGGAAAATCATTTTACGACTTCCGTTGAAGAGAAATAAATTTATCCAGACCTAGGAGTGTGTCGAGCATTAGATAGGAATGTGAATCGGCTCTCACTACTGGGAGACTTCAAAAGGAAGTCGAGGAGAAAGAGGAAATGGGAGCAGTTTACAGACGAGGAGGAACAGTTCAGAGGAAGAGTAAAAATGGGATACGCTATCGAGGTTACACAAAACTTTTCACAGCAAGAATTCAGACATAATGTACACAGAAGGGACAGAACCAGCCATACACCATCCAGTGTCAAACTCTGCACTTGTTCCCAAATTGCAGACTTAGAATTGCAAAATTTCAAAACCCATAATGCAGACAGACTGCTTTCCTACTGCATATGGCATAGTAACTAAATGGAAAAGAGGCAGAGTTCAAACTTTCCATCACTGTCAACGTGAAAAGAGAAATTGACACAACCAAACCAAAAGACTGCAAATTACCTGGAAACGGTAACGTTCCCGCAAAGAAAACCTGAATGCTTGGAAAAGCTGGACCCTTCAGAAAGACGCACAAGAGTCGTGCTGTTGGGATATCCAGTCTACTTTCCACTAGATCCAAAATTAGAACACATGGAAATTTTAAATGCAAAACTGTCACACAAATATAAACATAGCAGTGACACGTCAGGTTCTGGTGACTTACGGGACCACAAACGTTCAATTTTGGAAATTAGGGAATATATCCAACCAAAAAACTGTACCTCCAAGCACAAGGCAAACCAGACCACAACAGCCAAATGTCCAAGTTGAGGAGGAAATATTATTCCTGGAGAACAACCACACGGAATGAAAAGGTGCAGACCGATTAGGTCAGGATAATCAGACCAGCAGTACATGCACTAACATTGTCTGGAACACTCGTGCACAGCCACAACAGATGTCAATGATCATATAACACAATTCATCAACACAACTCAAGCAGCAGACCAGTTACACAAACAGTAAGAAACAAGACGGAGCACAAGAGGACAAAAACATGGACATAGACTACCACTAACTTTCGGGTAGTCACGACATCAGACCATAAAGATCCACAAAAGCAACTGCAGGAAGCAGTGGCGAATGAAGATCAACGGAATCTTGTAATATAAGAGACAAACATTGAACAATCGATTCAGTCAGATTTGCAGGGACACTGCTAGTGAAGTGGAAACTATGGTTGTTGATTCCAAAGAGGAGTCCTACTAGGAAAGACAACACCAACAAACAATTATCTGTTACGAATTTTGCATTAGAACAATGTCTTGGACTTGAAAAAATCACACTTCTGGAGGCTGCAATCGGTACAAAAGCAGATATAATAGTTTTGCAAGAAACTGTCTTCCCAGCCATGAAATCCTTCAAATTAGCTGGATATCACCAAAAATTATACCTCATGAACAGGGGAGACGAAGGATTAATGATCCTCGTCAAGTAACACCATAAGAGCAAGAAAAGACCCAGTTCGTGTGGAGATGAGTAGTGGTATTACCAGTAACAGTGAATATGGCTAATATTGAGCTCCTCGTATATAACGTCTACAAGGCCCTAGATGTAAATTAGCAGAGGAAGTGCTTGCCATGGAAATGCATGATATAGTTATTACCTGGGATTATAATGCTTATAATCAGGAGGTAGGTGTGACTGGGCCAGCCAATACAGATGAGCCATTTGGCTAAAGTTCTGTGAGAAGTACCTGAGATTGCATTTCTCAATCATGCAGAACCCCTCCCCAAACACACACACATTCAAGGAGCTTCTAAAGTTAATCACAAATGCATTCAAGCATCAGGCGAAGTGTGAAGTAGATCCTGTGAGCACCAGTGGCCACTATACTACTATCACTACACTAAACATAGAAAGATCTCCTACACCACGTGCACAACCTACATGATGTAGGTTGTGCACGTGGTGTAGGAGATCTTTCTATGTTTAGTGTAGTGATAGTAGTATAGTGGCCACTGGTGCTCACAGGATCTACTTCACACTTCGCCTGATGCTTGAATGCATTTGTGATTAACTTTAGAAGCTCCTTGAATGTGTGTGTGTTTGGGGAGGGGTTCTGCATGATTGAGAAATGCAATCTCAGGTACTTCTCACAGAACTTTAGCCAAATGGCTCATCTGTATTGGCTGGCCCAGTCACACCTACCTCCTGATTATAAGCATTATAATCCCAGGTAATAACTATATCATGCATTTCCATGGCAAGCACTTCCTCTGCTAATTTACATCTAGGGCCTTGTAGACGTTATATACGAGGAGCTCAATATTAGCCATATTCACTGTTACTGGTAATACCACTACTCATCTCCACACGAACTGGGTCTTTTCTTGCTCTTATGGTGTTACTTGACGAGGATCATTAATCCTTCGTCTCCCCTGTTCATGAGGTATAATTTTTGGTGATATCCAGCTAATTTGAAGGATTTCATGGCTGGGAAGACAGTTTCTTGCAAAACTATTATATCTGCTTTTGTACCGATTGCAGCCTCCAGAAGTGTGATTTTTTCAAGTCCAAGACATTGTTCTAATGCAAAATTCGTAACAGATAATTGTTTGTTGGTGTTGTCTTTCCTAGTAGGACTCCTCTTTGGAATCAACAACCATAGTTTCCACTTCACTAGCAGTGTCCCTGCAAATCTGACTGAATCGATTGTTCAATGTTTGTCTCTTATATTACAAGATTCCGTTGATCTTCATTCGCCACTGCTTCCTGCAGTTGCTTTTGTGGATCTTTATGGTCTGATGTCGTGACTACCCGAAAGTTAGTGGTAGTCTATGTCCATGTTTTTGTCCTCTTGTGCTCCGTCTTGTTTCTTACTGTTTGTGTAACTGGTCTGCTGCTTGAGTTGTGTTGATGAATTGTGTTATATGATCATTGACATCTGTTGTGGCTGTGCACGAGTGTTCCAGACAATGTTAGTGCATGTACTGCAGGTCTGATTATCCTGACCTAATCGGTCTGCACCTTTTCATTCCGTGTGGTTGTTCTCCAGGAATATATTTCCTCCTCAACTTGGACATTTGGCTGTTGTGGTCTGGTTTGCCTTGTGCTTGGAGGTACAGTTTTTTGGTTGGATATATTCCCTAATTTCCAAAATTGAACGTTTGTGGTCCCGTAAGTCACCAGAACCTGACGTGTCACTGCTATGTTTATATTTGTGTGACAGTTTTGCATTTAAAATTTCCATGTGTTCTAATTTTGGATCCAGTGGAAAGTAGACTGGATATCCCAACAGCACGACTCTTGTGCGTCTTTCTGAAGGGTCCAGCTTTTCCAAGCATTCAGGTTTTCTTTGCGGGAACGTTACCGTTTCCAGGTAATTTGCAGTCTTTTGGTTTGGTTGTGTCAATTTCTCTTTTCACGTTGACAGTGATGGAAAGTTTGAACTCTGCCTCTTTTCCATTTTAGTTACTATGCCATATGCAGTAGGAAAGCAGTCTGTCTGCATTATGGGTTTTGAAATTTTGCAATTCTAAGTCTGCAATTTGGGAACAAGTGCAGAGTTTGACACTGGATGGTGTATGGCTGGTTCTGTCCCTTCTATGTACATTATGTCTGAATTCTTGCTGTGAAAAGTTTTGTGTAACCTCGATAGCGTATCCCATTTTTACTCTTCCTCTGAACTGTTCCTCCTCGTCTGTAAACTGCTCCCATTTCCTCTTTCTCCTCGACTTCCTTTTGAAGTCTCCCAGTAGTGAGAGCCGATTCACATTCCTATCTAATGCTCGACACACTCCTAGGTCTGGATAAATTTATTTCTCTTCAACGGAAGTCGTAAAATGATTTTCCCAGATGGAATCAGGGATACCTAACACCTAGTCGAGTAGTTTGGTATACCTTTCCCTGTCAAGTTCAGTACACCTTTTAAGTTCTCATTGTGGCACAGCCCACAGGGTCTCTACCTGCTCAGTGATGCGGCCCTCACACACACACGAGTACAAGATCATTAGGAGCCGGGGGATCTGACCACTGTCGTAACAGTGAGAGTCGCCTGCATACTGGGGTGTGCACAAATCTAGACAGTTGGACAACAGATACTTAACAACTGTGTCCAAGAAGTGCAGAAGAAATCTGCAACGTTCCTTTCAAACAATAGTGCGGCCCGCACTCTTGGTAGACGGGCGGGCACACGCGAGCACAGTCAACATGTTGCATCAACAGCACCGAGTCTGGGTATTGGTGGGTTGTTCCTAACAAAACGGCGAGGATTTGAGTTGATGGTTGCTCAAAATCTGAAGTTTTCCAGAGAACAAACCCGTGTGCGGCCTGCTGTTCCAGTGGCGCTGGCAGCTAGTCTCTTGGCTGGTGATCGGCTCATCCTAGTAATGTAGGCCATTATGAGCTTTCTCCATAGCCAATAGGTCTTAGTTACGACTACCTCTCGCCTGACGCTTCACTACTCTTAATTTTATTATATCTTTATTCAATTCTTAATGGATCGGTCAAGCCATTATGTAATAATTTTATTAGCGTCTTGGCCTTAACGCAGACACCAAACATGTTTGATCCCTCCCAATTGTTAAAGATGATAGAACATGCCCTCCTGGCCACACGAACTCCTGGCCAAACGCACTCCTGGCCGGCCGGACACACAGTCAACAAGCAGCATCAACAGCTGTGGTAATCCTCCTCCGTATCACTGTAGTTTACTGCAAACCAGAATGATTCGTCTGAGAACATTTAATAAAAGAACATTACGAACAGATGCTGTGCATGAATTGTCCACCAGAGTAGCGAGGGCAGCTAAATCCCATATTCGTACACGTCCCCGACTGTGTACGCCACCAACATTCTCTAGCAGCTTCAAGCATCAGTACTACAGGTACAAACGTTACCATCATCCTCCTGGTGGTGGTTCCTGAACCTCGGGCAGCTGTAAGTGCTTGACCGCTGTGGCCACCCATCTGTGGTCACAGTCACCATCTTGTGTAAATATGGACACCTGGATGTGGATTTGATTTTCAAGAACGTGCTATTTGTGTGTTGAATCGTCTTCCCCTGAGACTTGTCCATGCATCATAGTCCACATTGATTTGCCTGTCAGTGCCAAAACAGGTGAAGGCCGAGTCTTGGAGACGAAGATTACCTGACCCATCCCTGGCGTGTCCTACACTGGGCCAGTTGTCCTCAGAAGAGTCGGTAAGTATAGCGGAAATATCTTATTTATCAACGCACATTTTAACACTTTGTATTGAATATTAAATGTTCTTTGTTATGCATAGTTTATGTCAGTATTTTGACTGGAACTTTAGTAAATCGTTGACATTTGGGAAGAGATAAGCCATATTAGTGAGGCAAGTCAAAGTGTTAAGAAAAGGTTCCCCTCGAGAGGGTCGAGTACCCATCTAGGTGGACTGATAGGTACCTCTGATACACAGAGCAATCACACTAACGTGATGTATCAATGAGAAAATCCGTGGGAGACGTGATGAGAATTCGAACCTATGTACTATGCATTCCCAGGCACACGCCCCAGACAAGAAGGTGACAGCATTCCCAGACACACGCCCCAGACAACAAGGTGACAGCATTCCCAGACACACGCCCCAGACAACAAGGCGACAACATACCCAGGCACACGCCCCAGACAACAAGGTGACAACATTCCCAGACACACGCCCCAGACAACAAGGCGACAACATACCCAGGCACACGCCCCAGACAACAAGGCGACAACATACCCAGGCACACGCCCCAGACAACAAGGCGACAACATACCCAGGCACACGCCCCAGACAACAAGGTGACAACATTCCCAGACACACGCCCCAGACAACAAGGCGACAACATACCCAGGCACACGCCCCAGACAACAAGGTGACAACATTCCCAGACACACGCCCCAGACAACAAGGCGACAACATACCCAGACACACGCCCCAGACAACAAGGCGACAACATTCCCAGCCACACGCCCCAGACAACAAGGCGACAACATTCCCAGACACACGCCCCAGACAACAAGGCGACAACATTCCCAGACACACGCCCAGACAACAAGGCGACAACATTCCCAGCCACACGCCCCAGACAAACAAGGCGACAGCATTTTCAAACACGCCTGGGGAATGTTTCTGATAACCAGCGCATAGGTTGCCTCACCGCACCATTGTTTTTTAACCGACATTTTTCATTGTGCGAGTTAAAACACGCATTATTATGTTAGTAATCAAGTAATCGCCACTGCTTCCTGCATAACACTATACTACAGTATAGTATTATGTTTAAGCACACTGTATAATCGACATCCTTAATACGTGCTATCAGCGGAATAACTTCTGAATAACCTTTTTCTTATTAGAATATGTTGCATAATACATGATGCTTAATATAC
>WNGS01153184.1:0-10149 GCA_020271785.1 Procambarus virginalis
ATGTATATTTATATACGTGATTTAAGCCATAGATGCACACTACCACTAGTAATAACGAATATTTAGCATGCAATCAAATAGTGTTTTACACATTTATGCAAAATCATCGGTCATTTGGATTAATAAAGATATTGTGCGTTACACTTCGATCATTTCAACTCTTGTGAGTTGTTTTTTAGAGAATGACGCTATATTATGCTATGCTAAGGTAAGCAAGCTATGCTAGACTGGACTAGGCTAGGGTAAGCTAGGTAAGGTTAGATACAGTACCGTACAGTACATTGCATTACAGAACATTATAGTACACTACCCTACAATACAGTACAGTACCGTCGGTCGGTACTGTACTGTACGACCGTCTCAGGGAGCCGGTCGCCCGAGCGGACAGCACGCTGGACTTGTGATCCTGAGTTCGATCCCAGGCGCCGGAGAGAAACAATGGGCAGAGTTTCTTTCACCCTATGCCCCTGTTACCTAGCAGTAAAATAGGTACCTGGGTGTTAGTCAGCTGTCATGGGCTGCTTCCTGGTGTGGAGGCCTGGTCGAGGACCGGGCCGCGAGGACACTAAAACCCCGAAATCATCTCAAGATAACCGTTCACTACAGTATAGTACAATACAGTATAGGACAGTGCAGTAGAGGCTACACTACAGGATACAATACAGTACATTTCAGTACAGGGTGCAGTACATTACAGTAAAGTATAGTAGAGTATAGCACAGCATAGTGCAGACCAGTACAGTACAATACATTACTCGAAAGTGAAGTACAATGCAGAGTACAATACAAACTATTGTACATACAAGTACAGTGGAAGATTTTCTACTAAAAATTCCGCTATAAATCGTACTAGAAATTTATCTACAAATCCTACAATAAATTCCCCTAGAAATCCTAATAAAAATTCCCCTAGAAATCCTACTAGAAATTCCCCTAGAAATCCTACTAGAAATTCCCCAAAGAAATCCAACTAGAAATTAACCTATAAATCCTATTAGAAATTCCCTTTCAAATCCTACCAGAAATTACCTGAGCCATATTTTAGAGCAAATTCTAGCTCTCTGCACCTATTCGCAGTTTGAAATTCCGACTTTTATAACGAAAATAGGCCAATTACTGAAAGCGGCAGTGGGTCACATTTTGCCCAAACCCCCCTCCAGTTTTCAAAATATCCCAAACATCCCCAATTCGATACCTGAGCCATAATTTGGAGCCAAATTCTAGCTCTCTGCACCTATTCGCAGTTTGAAATTCCGACTTTTATAACGAAAATAGGCCAATTACTGAAAGCGGCAGTGAGTCACATTTTGCCCAAACCCCCTCCAGTTTTCAAAATATCCCAAACATCCCAAATTCGATACCTGAGCCATATTTTAGAGCAAAATTCTGGCTCTCTGCACCTATTCGCAGTTTGAAATTTCGACTTTTATACAGAAAATAGGCCAATTACTGAAAGCGGCAGTGGGTCACATTTGGCCCAAACCCCCCTGCAGTTTTCAAAATATCCCAAACGTCCCAAATTCGATACCTGAACCATATTTTGGAGCCAAATTATGGCTATCTGCACCTAGAACATAAGAACATAAGAACAAAGGCAACTGCAACTTAATTTCACTACCGATTTTCGTATCATCGGCAAATTTGCAAATGTTGCTACTCAAACCTGAATCTAAATCATTTATATATATTATAAACAACAGAGGTCTCAGGACAGAGCCTTGAGGCACTCCACTTACAACATTTTCCCACTCTGACTTGACCTCATTTATACTAACTCTCTGTTTCCTTTGGTATAGCCATGCCCTAATCCAGCTTAATATAGCACCCCCAATACCATGAGCCTCTATCTTTTTAATCAGTCTTTCCTGTGGCACTGTATCGAAAGCTTTGCTAAAGTCAAGGTACACAACTTCACAAACCTTACCACTATCAACTGCCTTAACTATGCTAGAATAAAAAGATAACAAATTTGTTAAACATGAACGGCCATTTATAAAACCATGTTGCGACTCAATTATTAATTTATGTTTTTCAAGATGAAGACGAATTTTATTTGCTATTATAGATTCGAGTAACTTTCCCACAATAGACGTTAGGCTAATTGGTCGATAGTTAGACGCAAGTGATCTATCTCCTTTCTTAAAAACTGGTATCACATTAGCAACTTTCCAAAACTCTGGCACTCTGCCTGACTCTATTGATTTATTACATATGATTGACAGTGGGTCACAAAGCTCCTCTTTGCATTCTTTCAGCACTCTGGCAAACACTTCATCCGGCCCTGGGGATTTGTTTGGTTTGAGTTTTACTATTTGTTTAAGAACATCCTCCCTGGTAACTGCTAAACTCGTCAACCTGTCCTCGTCCCCACCCACATAGACTTGTTGGGCTGAAGGCATATTGTTAAGTTCCTCTTTAGTAAATACAGATACAAAATATTTATTAAAAATACTACTCATCTCTTCATCACTATCTGTTATTTGACCTGTCTCAGTTTTTAATGGACCTATCCTTTCCTTAGTCTTAGTTCGATATAACTGAAAAAACCCTTTAGGATTTGTCTTTGCTTGCCCTGCTATACGAACTTCATAGTTTCTTTTTGCTTTCCTTATATCTTTTTTAACATTTCTAACTAGTTGTACGAATTCCTGTTCTAAAGTGACCTCCCCATTTTTAATCCTCTTGTACCAAGCTCTCTTTTTACCTATAAGATTCTTCAAATTCTTTGTTATCCACTTTGGGTCATTAGTAATCGATCTATGCAATTTGTGTGGTATACTACGTTCCTGTGCTTTGTTTACAATATTCTTAAATACGTTATAAATTGAATCTACATCGAAATCCCCATTTACATCACCTATCGCTGGGTTCATGTCTCGCTCCAAGACCGACCCACACCCCATACCCAAGACTTTCCAATCAATTTGACCCAAAAAATTTCTTAGGCTATTAAAATCAGCTTTTCGAAAATCTGGCACTTTAACAGAATTTTCTCCTACAGGTCTATTCCATTCTATGCCAAATCTGATTTCTTTGTGATCACTGTTCCCTAGCTCACTCCCTATTTCGATGTCATTAATTTGTGTTTCCCTGTTAGTTAACACTAAATCTAAAATATTATTTTCCCGTGTTGGTTCCTTAATGTGTTGCGTAAGAAAGCAATCGTCAATTAATTCTAGAAAATCTTCTGCTTCACTATTCCCTGTTTTGTTCAACCAGTTTATTCCACTCAAATTAAAGTCACCCATGACATAAATACTGTTAGATCTAGATGCCCTAGATATTTCATCCCATAGATGCTTTGCTTCCATTCTGTCTAAATTTGGTGGCCTATATATAACTCCTATTATAATATTATTTGCTTTTTCGTTTAATTCTATCCAAATAGTTTCTGTGTGTGGCTCAGTTTTGATTCCCTCTTTGAGACTACATTTCAAATTGTCCCTAACGTATATGGCTACTCCACCACCTCGTCTAATATATCTATCTGTGTGAAATAGTTTAAATCCATTTATTTGATATTCGGCTAATAGTTCTCTATTATCAACATTCATCCACGTTTCGGTAAGTGCAATAATATCTATTTTTTCTGTGCAGACAAGAGCATTTAATTCGTTAATTTTATTTCTTAGACTTCTACTGTTTAGGCCCCATTTAGATTACGCAGTTCAATTTTGGTCGCCATATTATAGAATGGATATAAATTCACTTGAACGTGTCCAGCGTAGGATGACTAAGTTAATTCCCCAAATTAGAAATCTTTCATATGAAGAAAGATTAACAAAGCTAAAATTGCATTCACTGGAAAGGCGAAGAGTTAGGGGTGACATGATAGAGGTTTACAAGTGGATGAATGGACATAACAAAGGGGATATTAATACGGTATTAAAAGTATCAACACAGGACAGAACGCGAAACAATGGGTATAAATTGGATAAGTTTAGATTTAGGAAAGACTTGGGTAAATACTGGTTCGGTAACAGGGTTGTTGATTTGTAGAACCAATTACCGCGTAACATTGTGGAGGTGGGGTCCCTCGATTGTTTCAAGCGAGGGTTTGACACATATATGAGTGAGATTGGGTGGTTATAAATAGCAGCTGCCTCGTATGCGGTGAAAATAATTTGACGCCTTTATTCATAGTTCGTATAATGAAGCATCCTATAGTATTCACTTATTTAGAGGAATTAGCCTTCATTCAGTTTGCATCCAAATTGTATTGTATAGTATTACTGTTTATAATATCAATAGTATTCTAATTATTAGGAGAATGAGTTTGTCACCTTGTGCAGGCGAAGAGTCACAATAACGTGGCTGAAGTATGTTGACCAGACCACACACTAGAAGTTGAAGGGACGACGACGTTTCGGTCCGTCCTGGACCATTCTCAAGTCGCTTGTGATGAGGAGGTAGAGAACGGGAATAAATAGGCAAGAGAGAGGTGAGGAGGAAAGTAAGGTGTAGAGAATAGTAGTAATAATGAGAACTGCAGAAGGCCTATTGGCCCATACGAGGCAGCTCCCATTATAACGAAGGAAAGGTAATAGGAATAAGCAGAGGATAGCAAGGGAGCGTAGGAGAAGACAATGAACAGAAAAAGGGGAGAAGAGAGAAAGAAAAGGAAAGAGAAAGAAAGATAAATAGAAGGGGTAAGCTTATGTTAAGTCACGTTTGTTAGAAAGATTAGAGCATTTGAGTATGTACTGTGAAAGGGAAGAGTCCACAGCAACAAAGCCAGGACTCAAGTTCATGTTGGGTACATTGTGTATAAGAGCCGATTCTACAAGACGGCGTCTGTGAAGAGTAGAGGCAGGAAAGATTATTTTGGAGGAAGACCAATCAATGGGATGATTAGAATCCCTCACATGGCAGAAGAGAGCATTGTTAGTGTCTGCAGACTTAACACTTCTCTTGTGTTCTTTGTCACCTTCAGTGACGTCACAGGTCAGGACTACTTTATTGCGGAGTGACCTGGCGTTCATAGGCCACGAGGTTCCATGTCCTCTATTTCTCAAAGGTCAAATAGCCATTTGGTAATTTGGAATAACTTTTCCTTAAGATGCTTGTATAATTTAACTTCAGTACAATAAATCAACCAATCTGGAACATTCAGTGTTCCAGATTGGTTGGAAACATGTTTCGAGGAAACATGTCGTGGTTGGGTTGTGGGGGGTAGGAACAATTTGTTAAGTTTTACGTGTTTTTATTTGTATAATTATCATTAAGAATGTATAAAAGGATTACACAGTTTGAGACAATAGGTGGCTAATGCTAATAGTTGGCATACAGTTAGCATGGGAGCAACAGATTACACTGGCAAGTCTTGGATGCATTATATGATGTAAGTAATTATGAAAAGAAGGCACCAAACCGGGAAGGCTATGTAGCACCATCAAGTGTGCGGAATAATCAGAGGGCGCTAAATATCACCAAGGATGCCAATACGAGAACAAAAACGCATAAGGCGAACGATATCAAAAGTATCCGAGTCACCCAGAATTCTATTGAGGGACAAGTGACCGCGAGGGACGGTCGGAAAGCAAGACACACGCTCGTCCTGGAAGGCAGGACATTCAAGAAGGACATGCACGACCGTAAGAGGGACAATGCAATTAGAACAATAAGGAGCAGGGCGGCGCTCCATCAAGTGACCATGGGTTAAGCGAGTATGGATTATATGATGTGGATTATATGATGTAACAACAGTAGATAAAGTAATTGCAACACTCCAGTTACCTTTTGCCCGAAACGCATTGCGTAATAGTGGCTTTAGGCATTGTATGTACTAGCTCTATCTATAAATCGATCCACTTATGTAAAATCACTTTATGTATGTACCTTTCCTGAATAAACATATTTATTTATTTATTTATTTATTTACCTACTATGTACCAGCATAGTATACAACTTGATCCCGTAGACACTACGGGAGTTGTGGATCAGTGTTTAAAGGGAATTCGGAAGTAATAATACAGCTGATGCCATCTGTCGGCACAAAAGAACACTACCAACTGGCTGGTCAACAGTAGCCATAAGATACAGCTTACGCCATCTGTTGACATCAAAGTACACTACCAACACACACATCTAACGCCATCTAGTGCGTCGCCCGTGTACTACCAATAGCCAAACAGCAGCCCATAAGACGGGTTGTTGGACTCAAGTAAGAATTCTCATGATGGCATATCATTGGTAGAAACTCTTTGGTGACATTCAATACAACAGCCAATCACAGGCCGGGATCAGCTAAAGGTTCCATCCACTTAATAAATCATCTTTGTTCAGCACACCATCCCTGATTATAACATTATGCTTCAACTTTAATCTACCAAAAAAAGTGAAGTGTTAATTATTTATGTATTAATAAATTGATAATTAAATATTGCAGGATATAAGAGGTGTTATATAAAAATAGCCTGGCTACCTAACTTTTGATGTCATCAGTGGGGGTTGTCTAGACACAAATAACGATGATACAATGCTTCGTCCTCTTATTGGACTGAATTATTGAGTTAGATGGAAATTTGTCAAGTACAAAATAAAAATGTTGAGCAACAGGACGTATTTTTTAGTTTGCATTTTATTCATAGAAAGAGTGTTGGTATTCCTTGCAACAGTTTCCCTTAGGCAGGCGATGAGTTACAATAACGTGGCTGAAATATGTTGACGAAACCACGCACTAGAAAGTGAATGGAACGACGACGTTTCGGTCCGTCCTGGACCATTCTCAAGTCGATTGTCGACTTGAGAATGGTCCAAGACGGAGCGAAACGTCGTCGTCCCTTCATTTTCTAGTGTGTGGTCTGGAGCGTTATTGTGCTAAGGTATATTCAACCAAGGGTACGTATACCATCCCTGTTCATGCTCCTGCTACATTTGAAAGGTAACAAAGGAATTTGACGTTAAATACCAGTGAAATGTGGCAAGCCTTCTCTCCAAGGGTACGTACAGCGGCCGCCAACACTCCCATCCTCTAACGTCAAATTAGGGCGTTATTACGCTAAGGAATATTCAACTAACAGTGAAATACGTATTCAACATGTATTTGAGAGAAATAACTACATTTGAAAGGAAATGATGATTAATGAGTCATTTAAAGGTACGTGTGTGTGTATGTAGGTGAATGTGTGTGGGGCTCCCTCATCTACAAGTGGGAAGACAATTACAACAGAAAACAAATCAGTGACAGATTGAAACACTTTCTCTGTGATCCATAGCAAATACAAGGATTTAGAGTGTATTGTTGCAAGGTATATGAAGTATCATAATTTCTGATCAGGGGAAGGAAGACACAAACAGTATGGGGTGTAAATTTATTAGTACAGTATAAATAATTCTGCAGAGTAAGACAGGCTTCTAAGTAGGTCTTAACAAATGTACAACATAGCCGTGGCTAACTCAAAGTACACGAAACAACTTAAAATGTACACCCGCTGTAAAATAAAAGTATTCTGGGCGGAGAGAAAAACAAACAGGAGCGGGGGGACCTTAATTTATTAATTAATATTTACAGAGCGACTGCTGTACCACAATAAAAGAAATCGTAACATGACTGAGTAGCATGCCAGTACTGCAAAGATGCAACTAAGGGAATAAGTCATAGGACGTTAATCGTGCCTAGAGTCGGCTAGCCGAAGCAATGTTGCAGTACTCGCAAACAGCGTAGTGCTATAATTAAAACAATACCAGAGATAATGAGTGGCACAGCCAGTACAGTATGATAAAATATATTCTGCATACGCAGAGAGCATAGGAGAATAATGAAGATTTTCATGGTAAATAGCGTAATGCTATAATTAAACAATGCCAGAGATAAATGATTGGCACAGCCAGTACAGTATGGATAAAATATATTGTGCATACGCAGAGGGCATGAAAATATTTAAGATTTTCCAGGGGTAATGACATGCTAGTGCCTAGTACATGTAAAGTCTGCAACCCCCAACTTGCACCAGTAGTGAGCATGACATAGGTAAGTAGCTGCGGGCAGCCCTAGACTTGGGGATCCGGCGCAGCACCCCCACTCCGCAGGCAGCGAAGCATCTTGTAGCCTAGTAACAAACTCTGCAGAAAACTAATGGCCTATTGTCTAGAATTAGCAGTGAGGCGAATGTAACAAATCTAACAGTATAACAGTCAGGACACCATAAGTGAACAACAAAATAATAATGGAACCCTAGCTGGAAATAAACAGGCGGCAGAAAATTACATAGAGACTGGGAAAGCCTGATATGAATTTGGAGAAGAAAATAACCCCAGGCCAGAGGCCGAGCCGCCAAGGAATAAGGAGAAAGAATTTCCTAAATAACCCCAGGCCAGAGGCCGACTTAGGTAGGGCTTACTAGTAGAATGGCAGTAAAGTCAAAGTAGTAGCTGCGGACAGCGGAACAGATTGGGGACGGCGCTGCACCCCCACCCCGCAGGGGCCAGCAGGCCGGACCCCCCCCCCCCCGAAGGGCGAGTGCCCGCTGGCCGCGAGGGAAAAAAACCCAAGGTGGCAGAGCAACTATGCTACCGAACTGGGAAGGAAAGGAGGACAGACTGGAGGAGCTCGCACGTCTCCTCGACTTATGCCCCCTGGCCCTTGGTCGACGGTTGGGGAAGGGGGGGGGGGCGGCTGTAGCAGCCGTGGCAGGGTCGGCCTCAGTGGTCCCCATGCCCAGAAGGCTTGTGTCATGAGAGGGCCTCCGAGCCTGCGCGATGGGCGCCTGAAGCGTCGTCCAATCGTCTGCCGAAAGGGGTGGAGGCTGCGTCGCTGTGCCACCCGCCGCTTTGCCGGCAGGGGGCCTCTGGGAAATGTAGTCGCCGTCCACATCAGAGCCCCCCGAGGAGGCCCCCGAGGAGGGGGAGGCGAAACGGGCGGGTTTCGTCCTGGCCCAGGCCGGCTGCGTCCTCACACCACTGCGCTGTTGTCCTCGCACGCCGCCGCCCGAGCCCTCTTCCGTGTTGCAGTTGCTGCGTGATCCGGCTTCTCGCCACTGCGGAAAATGAAAAAGTAAGCATCGGTAGGACTAACAGGAAAAAGCAGGCAGGGAGACCCAGCTGCCGCACCAGCAACCGTCACATACACCAGTAGACAAAAGCAAAGGTAAAGTTAATTGACCATAGTGAGTGAAAATACCGGACAGATAGCCAAAGCTATCGTAATAAAACCAATGTAATAAAGCTGTCAGTTAAATAGATTAAGAGATTCATGTAAGATTGAACAGTATATTCATGGTAGTTTGGTTATTAAGACCGTATTATTCATTGTATAGTTTGATTATATTAAGACAGTATTAATCGTGGTAGTTTGGAAGAATTCAAACAATTAATCTCGAAAGTGAAAAGCAAAATTATTTGAGTATCCCACTAGAAATGGACACTGCTTTAACACTGCAACAGTATTATTAAGTAAATACGTATTATTTAAGTAAATTTAAGCTGAACAAATAAAGAGTAAACAGTGATAATCATGGATAACTTGGGTAGATTAAAGCAGGACTATACAAGGTATAGGATGGATAGGTTAAACAGTAATATATGCAAGGTATAGTTTGGATAGATTAAAACTAATGTCCATGGGATAGAATGGATAATTAAAACAGTACTTATCCATGGAATAGTTGGTCTAGATTAAAACAATAATAGTCTCAAAGTGAAACAAATTAACTGCGTATCCCACAGCAATGGACACTGCTTTAACTCTGCAACTGGATTAGTAAGTAAATACAGGCATAACTGAAAGCTGAACAATGTAATAAATTAATTTAGGAAAACTTAAATAATTGATAACATGTCGTAGCCCACCCAAGCCGACAGACCGCTCTACGTCCTGCGCCTACCCTGTAGGAGTAGAACAGAACAGTGAGAACGGGAGGGGAATAATATATTCTAATAATAGAATAAGACCGTAATATAATGTACTTGATATAAGATGAACAAACGAAAGAAATAGTGATAAAATGGGAAGATTTGTTGGCTTAAAGCGGGATTAATCAAGGGATAGGATGGTAGGTTAAATAGTAATAGTGCATGGTATGGTTTGGATAGAGTAAACTGAAAGTTCAAGGGGTGGAATGGCTAATAAACAGTAATAAACAAGGGAGAATGGCTAGCCTAAAGCAATAATATTCTCAAAAGTGCAACAAAAGACAAAAGTCTGTGACG
>WNGS01153195.1:0-14258 GCA_020271785.1 Procambarus virginalis
TTGAGCTTTGGCTCTTGGTCGCGCCTCTCACCTGTCAACTCAACTGGTGTAAGGTTCTTGATCCACTGGGCTCTTATCATATCTACATTGAAACTGTGTATGGAGTCAGCCTCCACCACATCACTGCCTAATGCTTCCATCCGTTAACTACTCTGACACTGAAAAAGTTCCTTCTAACGTCTCTGTGGCTCATGTGGGTACTCAGTTTTCCACCTGTGTCCCCTTGTTCGCACCCCTCCAGTGTTGAATAGCTTGTTCTTGTTTACCCGGTCGATTCCCCTGAAGATTTTGTAGGCTGTGATCATGTCTCCCCTTACTCTTCCGTCTTCCAGTGTCGTAAGGTGCATTTCCCGCAGCCTTTCCTCGTAACTCATGCCTCTTAGTTCTGGGACTAGTCTAGTGGCATACCTTTGTACTTTTTCCAGCTTCGTCTTGTGCTTGACAAGTACGGGCTCCATGCTGGGGCCGCATACTCCAGGATTGGTCTTACATATGTGGTATACAAGATTCTGAATGATTCCTTACACAGGTTCCTGAATGCTGTTCTGATGTTAGCCAGCCTCGCATATGCTGCAGACGTTATTCTTTTTACGTGGGCTTCAGGAGACAGGTTTGGTGTGATATCAACTCCTAGGTATGATGACTTACTGTAAATATGTAGCTCTTGAAATAGCACTTTCTCTGTAACTAGCTGACATTGTAACTATAAGGTGTGAAGGATAGAGAAATTGTTTATGTAATAATCTAAGATGAGGTCTGATAAAGACCTTTTGTGCCTCTGTAATGCTTTTGCGCTACCGCTCACAGGATGAGTATGGGGTGCACAATAAACTAGCCGCCTTCGGCGGCAACAATCAATCAATCAAATCAACTCCTAGATCTTTCTCTCTGTCCGTTTCATTAAGAACTTCATCTCCTATTCTGTATCCTGTGTCTGGCCTCCTGTTTCCACTGCCTAGTTTCATTACTTTGCATTTTACTCGGGTTGAACTTCAACAGCCATTTGTTGGACCATTCACTCAGTCGTCTAGGTCTCTCCTACTATCATCTTCAGTTTCAATCCGCCTCATAATTTTTGCATCATCGGCAAACATTGAGAGAAACGATTCTATACCCTCTGGGAGATCATTTACATATATCAGAAAACAGTATAGGTCCAAGGACTGACCCCTGCGGGACTCCACTCGTAACGTCTCGCCAATCTGAGACCTCACCCCTCACACTGACTCGTTGTCTCCTGTTGCTTAGGTACTCCTTTATCCAATGGAGTACCTTCCCTTTCACTCCAGCCTGCATCTCCAGCTTTTTCACTAGCCTCTTGTGTGGCACTGTATCAAAGGCTTTCTGACAATCCAAATTATGCAGTCTGCCCACCCTTTTCTTTCTTGTCTTTTTTTGGTGCCTGGTCGTAGAAGTCAAGTACCCTGTGAGGCAGGACCTGCCATCCCTGAACCCATGTTGATGCTGTGTTACAAAGTTCTTTCGCTCCAGATGCTCCACTAGCTTTCTTCGCACAATCTTCTCCATCAGCTTGCATGGTATGCAGGTTAGGGACACCGGCCTGTAATTCAGTGCCTCCTGTCTGTCCCCTTTTTTGTATATTGGGACTACGTAGCTGCTTTCCAATTTTCTGGTAGGTCCCTGTAGCCAGTGATTTGTTATACACTATGGAGAGTGGTAGGCACAGTTCTTCTGCTCCTTCCTTTAGTATCCAAGGGGAGATTCCATCTGGGCCTATAGCCTTTGTCATATCCAACTCTAGTAAACACTTCCTTACTTCCTGCTGGTAATCTCAAACTCTTCCAGTGGTTCTGGTTAGCTATTCCCATCTTATCTCTGGAATTTCTCCTTGCTCTAAGGTGAAGACCCCTGGAATTTCTTATTCAGTACCTCACACACTTCCTTGTCGTTTGTAGTGAATCCTTCTGCCCCTGTCCTTAATTTCGTAACCTGTTCCTTTACTGTTGTTTTTCTCCTGATGTGGCTATGCAGCAATTTAGGCTGAGTCTTTGCCTTGCTTGCGATGTCATTTCGTATTGTCTTCTGCCTCTTCTCATCGTAACATATCATTTCTGGCATTCTGGTATCTTTCTCTGCTCTCTAGTGGCCTGTTATTCATTTTCTTTCTTTCTTTCTTCTTTCTTTCTTTCTTTCTTTCTTTCTTCTGAGAGGTCTTTCTGCCTCTCTTCTCATCTTGACATATTCATTTCTGGCATTCTGGTATCTTTCTCAGCCCTCATGTTCCTGTATATACCCCGTGTGTGTGTGTGTGTGTGTGTTAATATTGAAGGGCGCGTGTGTATGAAGGTCGGGGTGGGTGTTTTGAGGTGTTAAGGTGTGCTGGAGGTGTATTTGGGCATCGGGATTTGTTTACAAGGTGCAAGGGTAACTTTAGGGTATAGCGGAGCAAATCAACCCCCATCACGAGGTTGATTTGTGTGAGCAAGAATAAGGGTAGCACTGGGCACGGGGCTCACCCCTCACCTTGTGAGAGGTTTTGGGCATACACTTACAAAACAAACATACACTACACGTGAAGAACATGAACATTTTCACTACTCACAATTATCTCTGTAATGTCTTCACAGATATGGCTGTCAATTGAATTTCGTACCATACGTATCTAGCCTAACATTATAATAGACTACACATGTAATAATATATGTGTAGTGCATGTCTTAAACATAATTATCTTGCCTTGTAGCATAAAACTGAAAGTCGCTGCAGAGGTGTTGCAGGAACAAAAACTAAAGCCATGATCATATTTCATTCTCATGTTCACTGTGTTACCTTAGTACACTTCATTAGTGTGATCCACGACAACATTACCAGAGTTTAAAATGTTTTACTACAATTCTCGTAATTCTGCATGCAGCAGAGACGAGCGCATGCACGCTTCTTTGTCTGTGTCGTACATAAGTACTTGCCTATTATGCCTGCGACGTTTGGGCCCTTTCCCGTCCTGGTGCGTCCCTCGTCATGGCCTCTATCCCTGTCCTTATCCCGTCCTGATCCCTCTCCTAAGCAACTGGTATCTGTCCTGTACGAGTGCCGCTCCTGGGGTCCTGCTGGGTGGTAAATAACTGAACCTTCGCTGGCTGTCTTATATCATTTTATTATATATGTGTTTTGCTAACCTGTTTAAATGTGCAGTCTCGTCTGTAGCTCATAGGTGCCGCCTCTCCATCTGTGAGCTGTTTTCCCTGACCCCTCCCCCTACCTTCTCCATGCTCTCATGTTATTATAATGTAAGTGGAGAAAGCTTCTGCTGGCTTCCATTATAGTTTATTAAGTTTCCTCGTTGTTCCACACCGTAAAAATATATATTTTTATACATCTCTATAGCTCATTTGGGTCTACAGCTTCCACTCAGCCCGTTCTCTTGACATGCCACTTCGTACAAAATCCAACCTCCTAACCCAATTAGAAACGTACGAACCAAGCAGCCTACCTAACCTATCGAATCTGATGCATAGAACTCGTAGATATTTATGAACCGTCACTTTTCATAGTATACTGTATTTGTAACGTTGGTTACTATAACGAAAAACCCCTACCTGGTAGTTGAGAAGATGGATTGGACACTCTCTCGGTCTTTCCTGTTCAAAACATTTTACCTTGGTCAACTTACAATTACCTTTTCCAGCTTGAATAACTTGAATAACTTTTCACGGAAGTGAAGCCTAGCTTGAAAAACAACCTTTCTATTCAATGCTTCTCTTTGTATATTGTTATTAGACAAGGCTTTCAGCAGCCGAGCTAAAAGCAAAATTGATCTTTGGAAAAGAATGTAATTGTATTCATAATACATAATACTCAGCTTTCTGCAAAAGCACGGCAGAAGTAATAACTTGAATAATAACTTAATAATAACTGCATGTTCTAGTATTTGTCTCACGTTTGTGATGCCCTGATAGCCTCCTTATAAAGGCTCATAAAGGCTACCCTTATGTTCACTAGTTTCTCATATCTTACTGTGTATGCATATGTCATCCATAGATTTGCTCTCAAGGTCGAGCGCCAGCTGATAAGGTTTCGAACCAATTAGTTATTAAACTAATTTATTTGAATTTTTTGTCATTCTTAGGCTACAAAAGGGCTTTCTGCCATTTTTGTGTCTGTTTTCCATCTTTATCCCCCTCGTTCTACTATTCCTCAATTTGACTAACGGTTCTCTGTCTATTTGATCCTGTATCTTTGAAGCTTCGCGTATCGTTACGATGCCTGCCATGTTCCTTCATACTTCCGCACTAACATTTCATATGGCTCAGGTCTCACAGAAACGAATCTTCTTGCTTACCTTTGACCTTTACTTGATGTGTGAGGTGGGGGGGGGAGGGGTAAAGGGAGGGATTTAGAAATGGATTGTCCTCGGGAAGCCCTACCGTGAAAAACAGCCTTCCTATGCATGCTTCTCTTGTATATTGTTATATAAACAAAGCTTCAGCAGCCGTGCTAAAAGTAACATTGATCTCGGAAAATAATGTAATTGTATTGATATACATAATACCAAGCTTTCTACAAAAGCACAACAGAAGTAAAGTTGCTTTAAATTTAAAGTGAAGTCACCATATAATAACAATATATCGGTGAGAATATATCAGTCTCGTACTGATTAGAAAAGTCTTCGGACCTTAGCGCTCCATATACACCAGTTCAGGTTCCCCAGTCTAGCATACTGTTGTGGATGTTGCTTACTAAGCGATATATAATATATATATATATATATATATATATATATATAATATATATATATATATAATATATATATATATATATATATATTTATATGAAAGTGTCAGAGTACGAAGGAAGAATTGAAACAGAATTCCTTAAGTACTTTCGTACTATATATATATATATATTATATATATATATATATATATTATATTTATATATATTATATGTGTGTGTGTGTGTGTGTGTGTGTGTGTGTGTGTGTGTGTGTGTGTGTGTGTGTGTGTGTGTGTGTGTGTGTCACGAAAATAATCACGTGATTAAAAATGTGGACAATGTCAGACCACGGAGGAAAAATGAAACAGGAATTTCCTTAAGTACTTTCGTATATTAATACATCTTCAGAAGGAGTGATTTTACAGATCGAGTACTGGACATAATAGGCAGGAGAGAATGGTGTGTGAGTGAGGTACAATACGTGGACACTGCAGACGGCCTATTGGCCCATCTGATGCAGCCCATAATTGAAACATAATTGAATCTGCTTGATACAGATCACAAAAGAAAGTAATTTGAACATTAGCAGTGGTCTATATAACTTAGATCCATTTTTAATAGATCAATTAAAGGGCGATTTAAGTAGGATCATTGGAAACACATTTGTCTCACTAATTCATTGTATATATTACTATTTTATGCTATAATTACCTAGTTGTTGGCCTGTGTGTGGTTGCTGCATCAGATGGGCCAATGGGCTGCATCAGATGAGCCAATAGGCCGTCTGCAGTGTCCACGTATTGTACCTCACCTCACACCCACCATTCTCTCCTGCCTATTTATGTCCAGTACTCGATCTGTAAAATCACTCCTTCTGAAGATGTATTAATATACGAAAGTACTTAAGGAAATTCCTGTTTCATTTTTCCTCCGTGGTCTGACATTGTCATATATATATATATATATATATATATATTATATATATATATATATATAATATATATATATATATATATATATATATGTTATTAAATATGACCGAAAAAGTAAGATTAATAATTCTAACACGAATTTTCTCAATTTCCTTATGTTTGTTTATACTGATGACGGTAAATGAAAAATCAATTCTCCAAAATTCATTCTTTATTTCTTAGTCTGACGCGACACTTGAGCGCGTTTCGTAAAACTTATTACATTTTCAAAGACTTTAGTTACACACATGAACAGAGTTTAAACAGCTTTTCTTTTTTATACCTGCATTTGGGTGAGGTGACATGTTACAATGGTTTGGGGTGAGGTGAGAACAAACACAGAACACGAAACAATGGGTATAAGCTAAAGGGAAGAATAGATCTGTAACTGCAGAAGGCCTATTGGCCCATATTTCTTGATGTTTCTATATTGGAGCGGAGTCTTGAAGTGGGTAGAATATAGTTGTGCGTTAATTGGCTGTTGATTGCTGGTGTTGACTTCTTGATGTGTAGTGCCTCGCAGATGTCAAGCCGCCTGTTGTCGCTGTATCTATCAATGATTTCTGTGTTGTTTGTTAGATTTCTCTGGTGATGGTTTGGTTGTGGGAAGAGATTATATGTTCCTTGATAGAGCCCTGTTTCTTATGCATCGTTAATCGCCTGGAAAGAGATGTTGTTGTCTTGCCTATATATTGAGTTCTTTGGGGCTTACAGTCCCCAAGTGGGCATTTGAAGGCATAGACGACATTGGTCTCTTTCAAAGCGTTCTGCTTTGTGTCTGGAGAGTTTCTCATGAGTAGGTTAGCAGTTACTATAAAACCAAGAAAAATGCCAACCTATCATGAGAAACTCTCCAGACACAAAGCAGAACGCTTGAAAGAGACCAATGTCGTCTATGCCTTCAAATGCCCACTTGGGGACTGTAAGCCCCAAAGAACTCAATATATAGGCAAGACAACAACATCTCTTTCCAGGCGATTAACGATGCATAAGCAACAGGGCTCTATCAAGGAACATATAATCTCTTCCCACAACCAAACCATCACCAGAGAAATCTTAACAAACAACACAGAAATCATTGATAGATACAGCGACAACAGGCGGCTTGACATCTGCGAGGCACTACACATCAAGAAGTCAACACCAGCAATCAACAGCCAATTAACGCACAACTATATTCTACCCACTTCAAGACTCCGCTCCAATATAGAAACATCAAGAAATATGGGCCAATAGGCCTTCTGCAGTTACAGATCTATTCTTCCCTTTAGCTTATACCCATTGTTTCGTGTTCTGTGTTTGTTCTCACCTCACCCCAAACCATTGTAACATGTCACCTCACCCAAATGCAGGTATAAAAAAGAAAAGCTGTTTAAACTCTGTTCAGTGTGTGTAACTAAAGTCTTTGAAAATGTAATAAGTTTTACGAAACGCGCTCAAGTGTCGCGTCAGACTAAGAAATAAAGAATGAATTTTGGAGAATTGATTTTTCATTTACCGTCATCAGTAAAAACAAACATAAGGAAAATTGAGAAAATTCGTGTTAGAATTATTAATCTTACTTTTTCGGTCATATTTAATAACATATGTCTACAGGAAAGACTGCTACCAAAATATACTAATATGTATATATATATATATATATATATATATAATATATATATATATATATATATATATATATATATATAATATATATATATATATATATATATATATAGATATATATATATATATATATATATATATATATATATATATATATATATATTTATATATATACCACACTTGCCTAAACACTCAAGTCAGAAAGTATAGAAACTTTTAGACATACAACACTCACCAGGGGACTTGAACCCTGGCCACCAAAATGGCAGGTACACACTTATACCCACTGCACTGCACTCAGAGCCCTAAAAGAGGTGGGAATTCTGGGGTATTTAACTCCCAGACAACCCATCCTCTCCCACCTCTTTTAGGGCTCTGAGTGTAGTGCAGTGGGTATAAGTGCGTACCTACCATCTTGGTGGCCAGGGTTCAAGTCCCCTGGTGGGTGTTGTGTGTCTAAAAGTTTCTATACTTTCTGACTTGCGTGTTTAGGCAAGTGTGTGCATTAAGCATGGACCACGTGTTCTCCCACATATCAGGGCTTGATGGAAAACGTCAATTGCCTCTCACTATACCATTGCCTGGAGAGGATGGGTTGTCTGGGAGTTAAATACCCCAGAATTCCCACCTCTTTTAGGGCTCTGAGTGTAGTGCAGTGGGTATAAGTGCGTACCTGCCATCTTGGTGGCCAGGGTTCAAGTCCCCTGGTAGGTGTTGTGTTTCTAAAAGTTTAATAAATATATATATATATATATATATATATATATATATATATATATATATATATATATATATATTGTGACGGTAAAGTAGTGGAGTATGGTGTTCGGCAGTCCTCCAATGGCAGGTGTCAAAGCCAGGCCACATATACAAAAAAAAAGAATGACTGCTTGCCTGATAGTCTGTGGTAAGGTAGGGGAAGACACACAAAACACAAAGTATGAACAATGAAATTTAATTACTCTAGAAAACAAATTTAAATAAAGACAATTCCTTGGCATTGAAATAGTGCAAAAAATAACAAGTGAAAATAACATATAACAAAAATGATTAGAGACTGGTTACGTTAACAGGAATGCAAAGAATTATTAAATGGTGCTGGGAATATTAGCGCAAGCTAAGAACCGCTACTTGATACACGAGGTATATCAATTAGATGTTCACAGCTTTGAGCACAAGGATATTCTGAGGAAGGTCTCTTGGTATGACCTAGACGTTGACTTGGGTAGATGGCGTGCGTGGTGCGAAGCAGAAGTGGTGTGATCTTGACCAACCAATCAGAATGCAGACAGGCCAACACTGGTCGTTAGCTCGTTGAAGTGTCGCGCTGAGCCGGTGAGGAGAAGTGTGGGGGGTGCAGGAGTGGGGGGTATGCAGGTGCGTGTGGCTGCCTTGACAAACGTTTTGCTACTGCTGAACGTATCTTGAATGTAGCAATGAACGTGACGATGAAGGGAAGAGCAGGCTCAATCTCTCTTGAAAGAGATTATCGTCACAACTCTCCCCGAAGCCTGTGGTTCCGGAAGAAGTCACGTTCTCGGGAGGTAGAGTGGTAGGTGGAGCTGCCTCTACCTCATGAACTCTGGAGAGGGTGTCGGCGATGATGTTGTCAGACCCCTTGATGTAACAGATTTTCAGATTGAAGCCTTGTAGATATAAAGCCCATCGCAGCAGACGTTGGTTATTGAATTGGGCTTGATGTAAGAAGCGTAGAGTGATAGGTGGAGCAGTCTCTACCTCAGTGACGCTGGAGAGGGCGTCTGATATGATGTAGTCAGACTCCTGGGTGTAGCAATCTCCAGGATGAAATTCTGCAGCTAGCAAGCCCATCGTAGACGTAGTCGATCGTTGAGTTGGGCTGGCTGCAGGAAGTGAAGAGGGTTGTGGTCCGTGTAGATGGTGGTAGACCGAGTACTTTGCAGGTATGGTGCAAAGTGCTGCCTGTTCAGGACGATGAGTAGCTCCTTTTTGATCGTGCTGAAGGTCCTGGTAGCTAGTAGATAGAATTTCTTCGCCTTGTTGTTGTATCAGGTCACCCCGATGCCGGTACCACTGGCGTTGACATGGAGGATGAAAGGCTTGGTGATATCTGGCGAGGCGAGAATAGTATTAGAACATGGTAAAGGAGCACTATTATTGTCCTGAAAGTAATTATGGATATCAGTAAGGATTTCCGAGTTGGAAAGCGCTGCCTGAGTGTCAGTGCTTTCGGGAGGAGAAGCAGGGAAGGTCTCACTGTGGCTGTATGGACCTGTAAAGGTGGAGTAGTTAGTTAGCACAGTGGGAGGAGTACCATGATATAGCTTCAGCAGGTTGACGTGGCACAACTGGGTCTTCCGCCGCCTATCGGGGGTCTCGAGAACGTAGTTGTGATTATTTCTGCACTCCTTGACACGGTAGGGTCCTGAAAACCTGTTTTGTAAAGGAGAACCTGGGATAGGGAAATAAGCTAGAACGAAGTCTCCCTGTTTAAATTTCCTTACTTGGCTGTGCTGGTCGTAATGAGTCTTCATCCTCTCTTGGGCTTTCAGTAGGTTGTTTCTGGCAAAGGAATGCACCCTCTCGAGAATGTGTTGGAGGTTTTGAAGAAACTGGGGCACATTCTGATGCTCACTGACGGTGGCATCACGTAGAGAGTCCTTGAAAGCCTTGAGAGGAGTACGGCACTTACGTCCGTAGAGCATCTCATAAGGAGATACTCCTAGTGACTCATTAGGAAGACTTCTGAAAATACACATGATGAGATCAAGTTGCTTATCCCAATCCTTTGAGGTCTCATTACAAAACTTTTTTAGGAGTGCTTTGATAGTCTGATGACTACGCTCAAGAGAACCCTGTGAAGCAGGATGATAGGGGCTGGACAGTACCTGTTTGATGTTGAACTCCTCCAGTGTCCGTTTGAAGAGATCACTGGTGAAGTTGGTGCCACAGTCACTCTGAATCTCCCTTGGAAATCCATACTGGGTGAAGATCTTCAGCAAATTTTTCACCACTGTAGCAGCCGTAATGTTCTTTACTGGAACTGCTATGGGGAATCTGGTGGTAGGACACAGGATGGTTAAGATATAGGCGTTGCCGGAACTGGTCCGAGGTAAAGGACCAACACAGTCAATAATAAGTCTGTGGAAAGGTTCCGCAGGCACCTGGATGGGTGTCAGTGGTGCTCTGGGGATAGAAACGTTCGGTTTACCTGCTTTCTGACATACATGACAATTTTTGGTGTTGTTTGACATCATTAACCATACCTGGCCAGTAGTAGTCTTGTCGAATCCCATGGTAAGTCTTGTTAAAACCGTAGTGTGACAGAGCTCCGTGGGCCAGGTGTAGAATAGTGGGCCGCAGGCTGGTAGGAATCACTAGTTGTTCAATGTTGGCCCAATCGTCCTCCTCCTTCAGTTTACTGGGTCTGTATCTGCGATAGAGCAACTCGTTCTCTAGGAAGAACCCAGGAATACTGTCGGATTGAGTCTCAGCCTGAAAGAATAATGGTGTCAAGGTAAGATCTTCCCTCTGTAACTTACGGAACTCCAAAGCGGTGAGATTTGGGGGTAGTTTCAAAGGGTCTTGAGGGACAGCGGTAGTAGTAGAGTCAGCTGGTTGCGGTCGTGCAGCTTGAGCACGGGTGGTCACCAAAACAGGAGGAGAAACTTCATCACTCTCTTGAACCTTTGCTGGAACATGCTCAAAAATCGGATTATCCATAACAGAGGTACACACCTGGGGTTTGTCCTTGACGATCAGGTTGGTCGGTTGCAGGTCTTCTGCCAAGTCGTTGCCCAGGAGAAGTTGCACTCCAGGCATGGGAAAAGGCTTTTCCCTGACGGCGACTTGGACTTCACCGGTCACGAAGGGACAATCCAGGTGGACTCTGGCGAGAGGATAAGGAGTAGTAGCAGTGAGGTCCGTGATGAAGACAGTCTCTCCTGTGTAGGCGACATTGGGCACAGCTGATTTCAATAGTATCGATTGAAGAGCCGCTGTGTCCCTCAAGATCTTAAGTTTAAAACGTCCCTCAGAATCTGAACCGTTGGTAGTGATAGTTCCAGGATACAGATGCTTGCTGAAGAGAGAAAGATCATTAACATGAACACCAACATTCATTACAGGCTTACCGGACTTAGGAGGAGTCTGTTTGGGTTTGGTGGATTCAGTGTTACCTTTATATGGAGACTTACCACATTTTTCTATGGTATGTCCATAGAGTCTACAATACTTACAGTACAGTTGCGAGGTACCTTGATCTGGGCTCACTTTCTCGTAACTGTACCAAGACTTCTTACTGGTAGGTGGTTCTGGTGTCAGCCGGTGGATGAGGCTGTAAGTGTCAGCCGACTTCGCACATTTCACTAGGTCGGTCTCTTCCTTATCTGCTAAATATAAACGGACAGGAGGAGGTACACGCCTTAAGAATTCTTCAACTAGCATGAGGTTGACGAGTTCTGGAAAAGTAGAGACATGTGCTGCCTCCAGCCATTTCATAAAATATCTCCGTTTGGTGTTGGCAAATTCTAAAAAGGTGGTGGTACTTGCCTTCATGTAATCACGGAATTTACGTCGGTAGCTTTCGGTGGAGAGAAGGTAGGCGTCCAACACTGCTTGCTTCAGGGTCTGGTAGTCATTCTCAGACGCCAAAGTACTGAGTGTGACTGCTGCTCTACCTGTAAGATGTACTCGGAGAAGGGTAGCCCATTGGTCGGTAGGCCAACTAAGTTGATTAGCAAGGGTCTCAAAGGTTGTAAAAAAGACATCAACCTCCGACTCTACGAACGGTGGCATTAACTTACTTGCATGGGAGACATTGAAACTTGGAGGAAGACTGGCTATAGCTTGCTGGCGTTGAGCTTGGTGTGTAGTGTCCAACGTGAGTTCTTTTTGACGACATGCTAGAGCCAGATCCGTTGTTTTGCTTCAAGTTGTACTCGTTCACGCTCTCTGAATATGACCAACTCACGTTCTTGCTGTCCTTGGAGGAGGAGGGCCTCTCTGTCACTTTCTTCTTTCCTCAGGGCGGCCTCTCGCTCCTTGAGGTGGATTTCTTCTTCTTGAGGGCCACCTCTCGCTCCCTGATTGCAGCTGCTTCCTGTTGTTGCTCCCGCTCGAGCTTTGCGAGCTCGATTTTGAGTTTCATTGCCGTCAGATCATGCTTATCTGAAATAGTGTAATGTTCGTGAGTGTCAGAGTCTATAATCCCTTCATCCAAAAAGTGATCCAAGAGTATGTTATGTACTTCATGCTTGTTGGCTCCATGGGGAACATCTAGGTGATACTCATGTGCAAGAGTTATAATTCGATCCTCTTGGCATGACTTAAGTTCTCTATTTCACCTGCTGGATCTGAACGGAAAGCTTGGATACGAAACATGGTGAAAATTAGCAAATAAATGTGACACGAATATACTGTGGTGATATGGTGAATGTCAGAAACAGGAAAACGTGGCAACTGGTACCTATCCTGTGGAATTGTTAACAATTAAAGTTAATTCAAGATGGTAAATGATTAAGGTCGCAGGAAATCTTGTACCCGGTACTCACTGTGGGAGGATAAGGGCAAGAAAATCCTACTAATTAGTTGAAACTGAGTTTCTAAAACAAATGAAACATTTAATGGTTCCAAGAGTGAATTAGGTAGTCCAAGAATGTAGGCATACCTTGCCGAGTCTCTATAGAACATAAGCAAGTTTTTCCCACTGAAATGAAATATGATACTTACAGAATTAGCGAACTTTGTGCTCTGAAAAAAGAAAGCTAATTCCCTACCTAAGTAAATATCATCATTTCTGACCGACGTGTAGGGGTGCGAGTGTCAACTGGTGACGAGAACTATTGGCGAGGTCCCAACTCGTCAATAAGAGTCCGTGCTAGAGGAACAATGGCCCTCTTTATCCTCCTAGAGTCGGATTGCAGAAATTAGGTGCTATTGACCCGGAGACAGACCACAGTACCAGGGTACCTATATGATGATCTGCCGAAAATATGAGAAATATCTAGGGACAAAAGGTGGTAAACACGGGTAATAACACGGAGGGAGAGACGACCAATTAAGAGTATGACTGCGGCCTACAGTCACCACGTAATCCAAAGTTGTCTCACACTCACCATATGCTACTCCCGGAATGCACAATACACACAGCACCATATGAATAAGAAATTGATTATTGAAAATAGCAAGGGAATTAAAGCCAAGTACGCTTACCACAAATTACCAATACCTGAGTGAAGCTCCTTGGACAGGCCCCAAGTATATGTGACGGTAAAGTGTTGGAGTATGGTGTTCGGCAGTCTTCCAATGGCAGATGTCAATGCCTGGTCACATACACAGAGAAAAAAAAAGAGACTGCTTGCCTGATAGTCTGTGGTAAGGTAGGGAAGACACACAAAACACAAAGTATAAACAATGAAATTTTAATTACTCTAGAAAACAAATTTAAATAAAGACAATTCCTTGGCTTGGCAAAGTGCAAGTATAACAAGTGAAAAACTGTAACATAAAAATGAATAAGGGACGGTTACGTTAACAATAGTACAAAAATATAATACAAGTAATATAAATGGTGCTGGGAATATTAGTGCAAGCTAAGAACCGCTACTTGATACATGAGGTATATCAATTAGATGTTCACAGCCAAGAGCACAAGATATTCTGAGGAGGAAACTGCTGGCCGCCCCAACGTTGATTCGGCGAGGTGCGTGAGTGGTGCAGAAGTAGAGTGGTGTGGTCTCGACCAGCCAATCGGAATGCAGGCAGGCCGACACTGGTAGTTGGCTAATTGAAGTACAGGCGACGAGCCGGTGGTGAGGAGTGGGGGTGCAGGAGTGGGGATATGCAGGTGTGTGTGCTGCCTTGACAAACGTTTGCTACTGCTGACGTATCTTGAATGTAGCATGAGACGTGACTACTGTAGGGAGAGCAGGCTCAATCTCTCTTGAAAGAGATTATCGTCACAGTGCTCTTTTGGGACTGGAAGCCAAACTGGCAGGGCTGAGTATGTCGAATTTTACAAGGTAG
>WNGS01153195.1:23324-39068 GCA_020271785.1 Procambarus virginalis
GGAATGAAGGTTTGTAAATATTTTTTTTTTTCAAATATTTTGCGATATAATGGTAGATTGCTCTGGGTCTATACTTGTTTATGTCCGCTGGATTGCCTCCTTTTTGGACTGGCGTTACTCTTGTTATTTTAAGGATATCAGGGAAGATAAGACACTATAGATTTGTTGAAAAGCAAAAGTGATAAAAAAGCCTGTGGGTGGGGCAAGGCATGGGAGGCGCTCTTGTAAACAATGGACGGAATTTCACTGGTGGTCCCTGCCTTGGTGTTTAGAGTGTATGATGGACACAACATCTGCCGGACTGTTTGGTGAAAGGAGAAATAGAGTTTGGAAAGCTGCCTGAAAGATATGTGACAACATGTGTCTGAGTCTGTAAGGTTTTCCTGGCAAGGTTACCACCAACTGATGAAAAGAAATTATTAAATTCATGTGCCATTTCTAAGTCAGTTGAAGGTGTAAAGCCATCCTTAGAGAATGTTATCTGGTTATGGGAGTTTTGTTTAGTTCCTAGGATACTAAAGATTGGTTTTCCATGCGCTTTTCATGTTTGCCCTTTTGCTTCATTGAATCTATTCACATATGAAATTTTCTCCTTTCTTATATACTGGTACAGATGAAGTACCTTTTAGCCGAAATCTTCTAAAACTAGTAACTCCAAAGTTCTTGTTACATATTCATGTTGTTTTGTTGACGTGAGTTGAAATGTAACTTGTGAGCCAGGGGATGTTTAATCTTTTGGCAGTTTACTTGCGTGGTAAGAAGGAAACAATGGAGTTGAGAGGCTTAGAGTTTGGAGAGAAAAGTTGCTAATGAATTTATATCCTGATAATTATTGAATTCAGAATCCTAGTTAATATTTTGAAGTGCATTTGTAAGATTGGCTAAAGCTGAGTCACTGTGTAACAATCTTAAATGAATGTGTCTTGCTTTTTGGTGGTTTTATGTCCATGTTCGCTATGATAAAAGTAGGATAGTGGTCAGATGTTCTTTCGAGATTATACCAATATGCAAGGTAGCAGTTTGATGTTGGGTGCCATAAGTGATCCAAGTGATGTGGTGTGCGCGGGTAGGGTTGTGCTTGGGGGATTAGCAGACGGAAGTGCTGCTGTTCAGGAGATAGTCACGTTTAGAGCAATTTGGTTTGACCCAGCAATAGAAGCCGTCCTCCCAGACGATGTGGTTTTGGTTGAATTGTTGTTTTAAATAAGAATCGCTTCTGGTATCTGAGATAAGAGTCTATGTTAGTGTTGGGAATCTATAGTGGCTCCATTAATAAGTCAAGAGGATTAAGGGGATCTAATTGTAGCTGCGTAAATGAAGTTATTTCCAGTAGTCATCTCTATCACGAATGACACTGTTGTATATATATATATATATATATATATATATTGTGACGGTGTTCCCCCCCTTCTAATTCTCCCACGCCTGCTGTAAGAGTCATGTCCACTTATTCCCGAGCGTTCTCTACATTGCAGGAATCAATTGAAATATGTGGGAGAGAGTAGTATTCTCGAAGAGCCGAGAAATTTGTGAAAGAACATTTTGGCCTGTGGGATAGGCCCTTTAGGGAGCCAAAATGGCGCTGGCGAGTCTGTTCTCCGCCAAAACTGTGTGATGTCAGTGTCCCAGATTGGTCACCGTCAGCGACGTGGCACTGGGAGCCAATGAAAACCGACTTTGGAAAATGGACGTCACATAGGCAGGGGGAGTCCAGCCGTGGTGGCGCCTTCACGCGATCAGTCTTTTCACGACACGTCCGAGAGGCAGGACGTGCGATCGATCATCCTGTTGAGTGACGAATTACGAGCTCCGGTGGATGTAGCGTCTCCAGTTGTTAGCGCGCACTCTGTGAGGTTTCCTGCATCCCCGATGTGGCTCAGATAAGGAATTGACAGAATATTGAGCAACAAGTGCTCCAGAACAGGTGCGTTGCAAGAAGTGGGCAGGCATCGTCGTGTGTGACGTCCTTGGCAGTTCACCAGTATAAGAGACAGCTTAGTGGCCGGGCCAATCCACCGTGAGTGAATCGAGTTGACCACCTTGTCAACTGGTTGAACGTGTGATTGACGATCCTGTCAAGTTTGACAGTAACCCCACCTTCGTGGAACCCTACGAGTCAACAGTTGGATGCAAGCACGTCGAGAAGTCTTTCCAAATACCTAGCGATATATCTAGACAACGAGGGATTGACAGTGAGTGAGCTTCAAGTGCTCTGAAGTCGGGTGCTGTGCGTGTGGAGCTTAATCAGTATCCTATGGACGGCCGATAACTTCACAGTGACTTTGTAGTGGTGAGAGGCAGTTCCTCTGGGAGTACAGTGACAAGGGACTATTTGGGAAACGTGCGAGGAGACCGACTTCAACCCTGGGCGACGTACTGTAGAGGGGAGCACGGACCTGCAGTGTACAGAAAGCGGCGAGACGCGAAAATCCTAGGCGTTGGCTTGTGTTTCTGGAGGGTGTACGAGGCGAGAGCTGGACCAGGAGCTACAACCCAACTGTCATCCTAGGATAGGTGAAGTAGGTGTTTACAGTTACCCTCCCATTTCCCTTTAGTTAGCTATATATTTTCTTGTCAGGATATTTTATATGTCATGAGCAAGTCTCACCGAGTCTAAGTCACAGAGAGCACAGTGTGTGGTGAGGCTACCCAGAGCGCTCACAGTATTAGTTTACATATATATCTATGTGGGGTGTGTGCAAGCACCAAGATTCGTTGAGGAATTTACTGTGACTAATTCATTTCTTGTGATTATATTATTATATATATATAGTAGTAAACCAGATATTGGTGTTGGCTATGAGCCTAGAATTTATTGATATAAATGCCTGTGTGTTGATCTCCATGATTTATTGATATAGATGCCTGTGTATTGAATTCCCAGATTTATATATATATGCCTGTAAATTGATTACTGATTTATCTATGTACATGCCTGTGTACTGAATAATATCATATACGTGAAGTGATTGACAGTGATATCTCTTAAGAGAAAGTATAGATATAAAGAAAAGTTCAGTGATCAAGCGAGTGCATTCACAGTAAATATTATTAAGAATAGAGTAATCTTTTGGTCGTGAAAAGTCACTGTGAGTGCAGTGTGAATAAGATATTGATCGTGAGGCCAGTGAAATCATAAGTATGCCATGTGAATGTTGAATACAGTGTTTTGCGAAAAGCTAAATAAACGGGGATCGTGATAGAATTAGAAAACAAGTACTAGTCTTTTCTTTCGGTCGCGAGGGCCCGGTCAGCTGATATCTGTCAGGTGACGCGTGGCGCTGCCGGGTGTGCCATATCGGTGCGCTCCAGATTATTCTGCTATGGATTGAGCAGTTGTCATACATTGTTCTGATACATTGAAAGACCTCAAAGGATTGGGATAGGCAAATTGATATCATCATGTGTATGTTCAGAAGTCTTCCCAACGAGTCACTAGGATATCTCCTTATGAGATGCTCTACGGCTTAAGTGCGTACACCTCTTAAGGCTTTCAAGGATTCTCTACGTGATGGACACCTCAGTGAGCATCAGAATGTGCCCCAGTATCTTCAAAATCTCGACACATTCTAGAGAGGGTCCATTCCTTTGCCAGCACAACCTACAGAAAGCCAGGAGAGATGAAGACTCGTTACGACCAGCACTGTAAAGTAAGGAAGTTACACCAGGGAGATTAGTGCTTGCCTATTTCCTATCCCAGGTTCTCCTTTACAGAACAGGTTCTCAGGACCTACCGTGTTTAAGGAGTGCCGGACAACTTCAACTACGTTCTCGAGACCCCCGATAGGCGGCGGAAGACCCAGCTGTGCCACATTAATTTACTCAAGCCCTACCTGGGGTTCCTCCCACTGTGTTAACCAATTTCACCTCATTTACAGGTCCATACAGCCACAGTGAGGCCTTCCCTGCTTCTCCTTCCGAGAGCACTGACACTGAGACAGCGCTCTCTAACTCAGAAATCCTTACTAACCTTCAACATCATTTTCAGGACGATAATAGTGCTCCACTAATCAAACTCGTCAGAGAACATCAAGAGTTGTTTCGAGATGACCCCCAAGAGTGTACTGTAACTCAGCACGACATCCAACTGCTACCTGCACCCAGCCGATCGCCAACCGTTCTAACCGAAATAGCCCTAGCAAAACAGAAGTCATGCGGCTGAGGTACAGTATCTCTTGGACCATGGACTGGCTACCCCTGTGAGTCCCCCTGGGCCTCACCATGCATCCTGGTACCCAAACCTCACGGCAAAATCCGTCTGTGTACGGATTATAGGAAGTTGAACCAGGTCACAGTGAAGGACGCCTACCCAATACCAGGATAGCGACATTTTGGATGCCATTGTAATGCCCGCTACCTGTCTCAGGTAGACTTACTAAAGGCTACTACCAGGAGAGTTAACGGAGCGAGCTAAGGTACTGTCCGCCTTTATAACCCCGTTTGGTCTCTACAGGTACAATCGCCTCCCTTTGGACTCTGCAATGCCCCAGCCACCTTTCAGAGAGCTGTCAACCGCTTCATCCAGGGCTTGGACAACACCTACGCCTATTTGGACGACATCGTGGTAGCATCCAACACCTGGAGCGAACACCTGCTCCAGCTACAACGATTGTTCTACAAGCTCCTGAAAGCCGGCCTCACCATCAATCTGGTCAAGTCCACCTTCGCGAAGGTAAAGTGCGGTACCTGGGTCATGTTATAGGGAGTGGCAGCCTGGCTCCGTTAAACATTCACATTCAAGCAATCCAACAGTATCCACAGCCTACTACCAGGAAGCAGCTCCTGCGCTTCCTTGGTCTTGCTTCCTATTACCGTAAGTTTGTGAAGAATTTTAGCACTGTTGCAACCCCATTAATCACCTTAACCAGTCCCAAGCAACGGTATAATTGGACCAGAGAACAAACCGTTGCATTCGAACAACTCAAATTCCTCCTCTGTTCTAATCCCATTCTCGCCTCACCAGATATCAAGAAGCCTTTCATCCTCCATGTCGACGCCAGTGGTACTGGCATTGGAAGTGTCTTAATGCAGCAGCGAGGCGAGGAGGTTCTACCTGTCAGCTACTACAGTTGCAAGTTGAAGCCTCATCAGAAGAACTACAGTACTATAGAGAAGGAACTCCTGTCCATCGTCCTGAGCTTACAACACTTTGTACCATAACTGCACGGTGCTAGGTCCACTACCATCTATTCGGACCACAACCCTCTGAGATTCTTACATCAAGCCCAATTTATTAACCAACGTCTGCTGCGATGGGCTTATATCTTCAAGGCTTCAATTAAAGATCTGCTACATCAAGGGGCCTGATAACATCATCGCTGACGCCCTCTCCAGAGTGCATGAGGTAGAGGCAGCTCCACCTCCCACTCTACCTCCAGTGAACATGACTCACCCGAAACAGCAGGCTTCGGGGGAGAGTTGTGACGATAATCTCTTATCAGAGATTTAGCCTGCTATTTTCGTATTTCATCACGTCCTCAACAATATCATAACCTAACCTAACCTAACATTTTCGGCTACCTAACTAACCTAACCTGTAAAGATAGGTTAGGTTAGTTAGGTAGGGTTGGTTAGGTTCGGTCATATATATACGTCATTTTAACTCCAATGAAAAAAATTGACCTCATACATAAGAAATGGGTAGCTTAATCATTTCATAAGAAAAAATTAGAGAAAATATATTAATTCAGAAAAACTTGGCTTATTAGGCAAATCGGGCATTGCATAGTAGGCCAAAAGTGAGTTCTGGCTACTAGGTACGACATATATATATATAATAATATATATAATATATATATATAATATATATATAATATATATATATATATATATATATATATATATATTATATAATATATATATATATATAAATGTGTGTGTGTGTGTGTGTGTATTCACTTAGTTGTATTTTTACGGGGGTTGAGCTTTGCTCTTTCGGCCCGCCTCTCAACTGTCAATCAACTGTTTACTAACTACACTCCCAGGTACCTATTTACTGCTAGGTAACAGGGGCATTCAGGGTGAAAGAAACTTTGCCATTTGTTTCTGCCGGGTGCGGGAATCGAACCCGCGCCACAGAATTACGAATCCTGCACGCTATCCACCAGGCTACCTGGCCCCTGTGTGTGTGTGTGTGTGTGTGTGTGTGTGTGTGTGTGTGTGTGTGAATCTCAACACAGAATTCTGCTCGAATGCCTCCTTCACCTCCTGCAGACGTCTGACATCTTGAGGCTATCTGGAGATGAATTCGGGCTTTAGTGTCCCCCGCGGCCCAGTCCTTGACCAGGCCTCCACCTCCAGGAAGCAGCCCGTGACAGCTGACTAACACCTAGGTACCTATTTACTGCTAGGTAACAGGGGCATAGAGTGTAAGAAACTCTGCCCATTGTTTCTCACCGGCGCCCGGGATCGAACCCGGGACCTCAGGATCACAAGTCCAGTGTGCTGTCCGCTCGGCCGACCAGCTCCGGTCGATGGGTACCATCGAACAGAAGGACTTAGTTGGCATGAACTTTAAGCCTGCCATATATTGCACATATGTTGAAGACATTTTTAAACAGGTACCTGATGTCAGATGTCTGCAGGAGCTGAAGGAGGCATTCAAGCAGAATTCTGTGTTGAGTTTCGCATACGAGATGGAGAAGGATGGGAAGCTGCCCTTTCTAGATGTAACAGTCATGGAAAGGAGCGGAGGTTTCCACACTGCAGTCTATACAGGTATCTCAGGTATCCAAAGGATACCTGATCAACCAGGCTGTGACTCATACGTCAGGCTGCGAGCAGCCGCGTCCAACAGCCTGGTTGATCAGTCCAGCAACCAGGAGGCCTGGTCGATGACCGGGCCGCGGGGACGCTAAGCCCCGGAAGCACCTCATGGTATCCTCAAGGTAAAGTACACTAAGGAAACATACATAGGAATGTGCCTCAATGCCAATAGTGACTGCCCAGACAGGTACAAGAGGAGTGTTGTCAATGCTTACATCGACCATGCTCTCAGCCACAGCTCAGGATGGAAGCAAGTCGATGAAGAACTCTGTAGGTTAAGGCAGGTCCTAGTCAACAACGGCTTCTCCAATGGTTTCGTTGAAGACATCATAAAAAGGAAGGTGAAACGCCATGCAACCTCTGAAGAGTCAACTAACACAACACCTGTACCCCCTATTAGACTATTTTACAGGAACTTCTTTTCCACAGCTTATAAATCGGAGGAAAGGGTCCTGAAAGATATTGTTAATAGGAACGTTATTCCTACAAACAAAAATCAGAAGATACAATTGACGGTTTAGTATAAACCCAAAAAAACGGCCAACCTACTCATGAAAAACTCTCCAGACATAAAGAAGAATGCTTTAAAAGAGACCAATGTCGTCTATGCCTTCAAATGCCCACTTTGGGATTGTAAGCCCAAAAGAACTCAGTATATAGGCAAGACAGAAACGTCTCTTTCCAGGCGATTAACAATGCATAAGCAACAGGGCTCCATTAAGGAACATATAATCTCTTCCCACAACCAGACCATCACCAGAGAAGTCTTAACAAACAACACAGAAATCATCGATAGATACAGCAATAGCAGGCGGCTTGGCATCTGCGTGGCACTACACATCAAAAAGTCAACACCAGCAATCAACAGCTAATTAATGCACAACTATATTCTACCCACTTCAAGACTCCGTACCAATATATAGGCATCAAGAGGAAGTATGGGCCAATAGGCCCTTTGCAGTTACTTCCATTCTTCCCTCTCATTTATCCAATTAATACCCATTGTTCCGTGTTCTGTCTTGTGTTTGTCAAAAGTTTGTTCACCTCATCCAGAACTGTTGCAACATATCACCTCACCCAAATGCAAGTATATAAGACAAGCTGTTTAGCGTTAGAATAAGTAAAAACTCTGATAAGGGTTTTCAGGTTAGTTGTGTGTGTTTAAACTAAAGTCCTTGAAAATGTAATAAGTTATTTCGAAACGCATTCAAGCGTCGCGTCAGACTAGCAATAAAAAGGAATTTTGGAGAACTGATGTTTCATTTACCATCGGCAGTAAAAATAAACATAAGAAATAGAGAAAATTCGTGTTAGAATTATTAATCTTACTCTTTCGGTTATATTTAACAACATATGTTTACAAGAAAGACTGCTACAAAAATATACTAATATACTAATATATATATATATATATATATATATATATATATATATATATTATATATATATATATATATATATATATATATTGTGACGGTAAAGTGTTGGAGTGTTGATATTCGGCAGTCCTCCAATGGCAGGTGTCAATGCCTGGTCACACTTACAAAAAAAAAAAGAGACTGCTTGCCTGTTTGTCTGTGGTAAGGTAAGGGAAGACACGCAAAACACAAAGTATAAACAATGAAACTTTAATTAATTTAGAAAGCAAAATATAAATAAAGACAATCCCTTGGCTTAAGTGAACTTTTTAGAACAAGTAAAAAACACAAGAAAACATAAATAATTACTAGAGATGAAATTACAATAATACAAAGTTATAGTACAATAAAAATCAGGTGCTGAGAATATTGGCTAAAGCTGCTACCTCTCTTAGTATACGACAGCCAGAGCTTAGTATATCAGAGAGAGATGTCAACTCTTAAGAGCACAAGAATATTCTGAGGAAGACACTCACGCCATCTACCCAGACGTCGATTCGGGTAGATGGTGTGAGTGGTGCAAGTGCAGGTGACACCAGCCAATCACAAGCAGGCAGGATGAGTATGGCAGTTAGCTCGTTGAAGACGGGCGGTGAGCCAGCTTGTGGGGGGGGGGTGAAGGGGGTTTGCAGGGTACGTTTTGCTTCCTGGTCAAAACGTTTTGTGCTACTGGTGGACGTATCTTGAATGTAGCCTCTTGTACTTGTGATATGACGTAACTTTGATAGGGAAGAGCAGGCTCAATCTCTCTTGAAAGACATTATCGTCACAATATATATATATATATATATATATATATATATATATATATATATATATATATATATATATATTTATTTATATATATTTATTATATATATATATTGTGACGGTAAAGTAGTGGAGTATGGTGTTCGGCAGTCTTCCACTGGCAGATGTTAATGCCAGGTCACACATAAAATAAAAAAAAGGCAAAAAAAAAGGAAAAAAAAGAATGACTGCTTGTTTGATAATCTGTGGTAAGGTAAGGGAAGAGACATGAAACACAATAATAAACAATGATATTTAATAACATTAAAAAACAAATTGAAATAAAGGCAATACCTTGGCTTAAGGGTGCAAGACAACAAGTGGAAAAATAACTGAACATAAAAATGAATTACGTTAAAGGGAGGAGAAATGACATACAATAATAAGTAAAAATAATAATAATAGTGCTGGGAATATATGCGCTAGCTATAAGCCTCTATTTGATCACACGAGGTGAGTCAACTAGGTGTTCATAGCGTGAGAGCACGAGATATTCTGGCTGGAGAACTGCTGGGCGGTCCTGACATTGCCTTCGCGAGGAATGTGGTTGGCTTAGGACTGAAGTGGTGTGTTCTCGAACGGCCAATGAGAATGCAGGATGACCAGTAACAGGTAGTTTGGCAGTTGAAGGGTTCGGCGCGTCGACCAGGTGTGCAGGAATGGGGGGAGGGGGAGTTGCAGGTGCGTGTGGCTGTCTTGATATATACGTTTAAGCCACTGTAAAACGTATCTTGAGTATTATGTAGGACGTGATGATAATAAGAAAGAGCAGGCTCAATCTCTGGGAAGAGATTATCGTCACAACTCTCCCCCGAAGCCTGCGGTTCTTGTGAAGTCACGTTCACGGGAGGTAGAGTGATAGGTGGAGTAGGCTCCACCTCAGTGATGCTGGAGAGGGCGTCTGATATGATGTAGTCAGACTCCTGGGTGTAGCAATCTCCAGGCTGAAATGATGTAGCTGGCAAGCCCATTGTAGAAGTAGTCGATGGTTGAGTTGGGCTGGCTGTAAGAAGTGAAGATGGTTGTGGTCCATGTAGATGGTGGTGGACTGAGTACTTTGCAGGTATGGAGCAAAGTGTCGCCTGTTCAGGACGATGAGTAGCTCCTTGTTGCTCGTGGTGTCGTTTATGGTAGTTGGTACGTAGAGTCTCTTCGCCTTGGTGTACCAGGTCACCCACGTTGCCGGTACCACTGGCGTCGATATGGAGGATGGGAGACTTGGTGATATCTGGCGAGGCGAGAGTAGTATTAGAATATGATAAAGGAGCACAATTACTGTCCTGAAAGTGATTATAAATGTCAGTAAGGATTTCCGAATTAGAAAGCGCTGTCTCAGTGTCAGTGCTTTCGGAAGGAGAAGCAGGGAAGGTCTCACTGTGGCTGTATGGACCTGTAAATGAGGTGAAGTTGGTTAACACAGTGGGAGGAACCCCATGGTAGAGCTTGAGCAGATTGATGTGGCACAGCTGGGTCTTCCGCCGCCTATCGGGGGTCTCGAGAACGTAGTTGAAGTTGTTCCGGCACTCTTTAACACGGTAGGGTCCTGAGAACCTGTTCTGTAAAGGAGAACCTGGGATAGGGAAATAGGCAAGAACTAAGTCTCCCGGTTTAAACTTCCTTACTTGGCAGTGCTGGTCGTAACGAGTTTTCATCCTCTCCTGGGCTTTCTGTAGGTTGTTGCTGGCAAAGGAATGGACCCTCTCTAGAATGTGTCGGAGGTTTTGAAGAAACTGGGGCACATTCTGATGCTCACTGAAGGTGGCATCACGTAGAGAATCCTTGAAAGCCTTGAGAGGTGTACGGCACTTACGACCGTAGAGCATCTCATAAGGAGATACTCCTAGTGACTCGTTGGGAAGACTTCTGAAAATACACATGATGAGATCAAGTTGCCTATCCCAATCCTTTGAGGTCTCATTACAAAACTTTTTAAGAGTGCCTTGATAGTCTGATGACTACGTTCAAGAGAACCCTGTGAAGCAGGATGATAGGGGCTGGACAGTACCTGTTTGATGTTGAACTCCTCCAGAGTCCGTTTGAAGAGATCACTGGTGAAGTTGGTACCACAGTCGCTCTGAATCTCCCTCGGAAATCCATACTGGGTGAAGATTTTCAGTAGATTCTTCACCACTGTAGCAGCTGTAATATTTTTCACTGGAACTGCTATCGGGAATCTGGTGGTAGGACACAGGATGGTTAAGATATAGGCGTTGCCGGCACTGGTCCGAGGCAAAGGACCAACACAGTCAATAATAAGTCTGTGGAATGGTTCCTCAGGCACCTGGATGGGTATCAGTGGTGCTCTGGGAAATGAAACGTTTGGTTTCCCGGCTTTCTGACACACGTGGCACATTTGAACAAATTTCTTTACGTCATTAACCATACCTGGCCAGTAGTAGTCTTGGCGAATCCCATGGTATGTCTTGTTAAACCCGTAGTGTGATAGAGCTCCGTGGGCCAGGTGTAGAATCGTGGGCCGCAGGCTGGTAGGAATCACTAGTTGTTCAATGTTTGCCCAATCGTCCTCGTCCTTCAGTTTACTGGGTCTATACCTGCGATAGAGTAATTCGTTCTCCAAGAAGAACCCAGGAACACTGTCGGATTGGGTCTCAGCCTGAAAGAATAATGGTGTCAAGGTAAGATCTTCTCTCTGTAACTTACGGAACTCCAAAGCGGTCAGATTAGGGGGTAGTTTCGAAGGGTCTTGAGGGACAGCGGTAGCAGTAGAGTCAGCTGGCTGTGGTCGTGCAGCTTGAGCACGGGTGGTCACCATAACAGGAGGAGAAACTTCATCACTCTCTTGAACCTTTGCTGGAACATGCTTAAAAATCGGGTTATCCAACACAGAGTTGCTCACCTGGGATATGTCCTTGACGATCAAGTTGGTCGGTTGTTGGTCTTCTGCCAAGTCGTTGCCTAGGAGAAGTTGCACTCCAGGCATGGGAAAAGGCTTTTCCCTGACGGCGACTTGGACTTCACCGGTCACGAAGGGACAATCCAGGTGGACTCTGGCAAGAGGATAAGGAGTAGTAGCAGTAAGGTCAGTGATGAAGACAGTCTCTCCTGTGTAGGCGACGTTGGGCACAGCTGATTTCAAGACGATCGATTGTAGAGCCGCTGTGTCCCTCAAGATCTTAAGTCCGAAACGTCCCTCTGAATCTGAACCGTGGGTAGAGATAGTTCCTGGATATAGATGTTTGCTAAAGAGAGACAGATCATTAACATGAACACCAATATTCATTACAGGCTTACCGGACTTAGGGGGAGTAGGTTTGGGCTTAGTGTATTCTGTGTTACCTTTAGATTGGGACTTACCACATTTTTCTATGGTATGTCCATAGAGTCGACAATACCTGCAGTACAGTTGAGAGGTACCTTGATCTGGGCTCACTTTCTCGTAACTGTACCAAGACTTCTTACTGGTAGGTTGTTCTGGTGTCAGCCGGTGGATGAGGCTGTAAGTGTCAGCTGACTTCGCGCATTTCACCAAATCGGTCTCTTCTTTGTCTGCTAAGTATAGGCGGACAGGAGGAGGTACACGCCTCAAGAATTCTTCAACCAACATGAGGTTGACAAGCTCTGGAAAAGTAGAGACATGTGCTGCCTCCAGCCATTTCATGAAATATCTCCGTTTGGTGTTAGCAAATTCTAAGAAGGTGGTGGTACTTGCCTTGACGTAGTCACGGAACTTTCGTCGGTAGCTTTCGGTGGAGAGAAGGTAGGCGTCCAACACAGCTTGCTTCAGGGTGGTGTAGTCGTTTTCCGATGCCAAAGTGCTGAGTGTGACTGCTGCTCTACCTGTTAAATGTACTCGGAGAAGGGTAGCCCATTGGTCGTCAGGCCAACTAAGTTGATTAGCAAGGGTCTCAAAAGTAGTGAAGAAAACATCAACCTCCGTTTCTATGAACGGGGGCATTAACTTACTTGCATGGGAGACATTGAAACTTGGAGGAAGACTAGCTGCAGCTTGTTGGAGTTGAGCTTGGTGTGTAGCGTCCATCGTGAGTTCTCTTTCACGACATTCTAGAGCTAGTTGGCTTGCTGTTTTTCGTGGTCGCGTTGTATCTCAGTGTTCGCTTTGTTTCAAGTTGTATTCTTTCACGCTCTTTGAATAGGGCCAAATCACGTTCTTGTTGTCCTTGAAGGAGGAAGGCTTGTCGGTCACTCTCTTCCTTCCTCAGTGCGGCCTCTCGCTCTTTGAGGCGGATTTCTCTTTCTTGTTCTTCCCTTCTGATGGCAGCTGCTTCCTGTTGTTGCTGTATGGCGGCTTGCTGTTGTTGTAGGGCGGCTTGCTGTTGCTGTAGGGCGGCTTGCTGTTGCTCCTTCTCGAGCTTTGCGAGCTCGATTTTGAGTTTCATTGCCGTCAAATCATGCTTATCTGAAATGGTATATTGTTCGTGAGTATCAGAATCTATAATACCTTCATCCGCAAGGTGATCCAAAATTATATTATGTATGGCATATTTGTTGGCTCCAGGGGGAACTTCCAAGTGATACTCATGTGCAAGAGTTATCAATTCGACCCTCTTAGCATGACGTAAGTTCCCTATTTCACTTTCTGGATCTGCCTTGAAAGCTTGGATACGAAACATGGTGAAAAATGGCAAATAAATGAGACACGAATATACTGTGAGAATATGGTGAATGTCAGAAACAGGAAACGTGGCAACTGATACCTATCCTGTGGAATTGTTAATAATTAAAGTTAATTCAAGATGGTAAATGAATAAGGTCGCAGGAAATCTTGTACCTGGTACTCACTGTGGGAGGATAAAGGCAAGAAAATCCTACTAATTAGTTGAAACTGAGTTTCAAAAGACAAGTGAAACACTAAATGGTTCCAAATAAATGAGGTAGTACAAAAATGTAGTCATACCTTGCCGAGTCACTATAGAACATAAGCAAGGTACCCACTGAAATTGAATATGGTACTTACAGAATTAGCGACTTCGTGCTCAAAAGAAAGAAAGCTAATTCCCTACCTTGAGTAAGTACCATCAATTCTGACCGACGAGTAGGGGTGCGAGTGTCAACTGGTGACGAGAACTATCGGCGAGGTCCCAACTCGCCAATAAAGTCCGTGCTAGAGGAACTTTGGCCCTCTTTATCCTCCTAGAGTCGGATTGCAGAAATTAGGTGCTATTGACCCGGAGACAGACCACAGTACCAGGGTACCTATGTGATAATCTGTCAAAAATGTGAGAAATATCTGAGGGACAAAAGATGTTAAACACGGGTAATAACACGGAAGGGGAGACGACCAATTAAGAGTATGACTGCGGCCTACAGTCACCACGTAATCCAAAGTTGTCTCACACTCACCATATGCTACTCCCGTAATGCACAATATACACAGCACCATATAAATAATAAACGTGATTATGTAAATATTGAAAGCAAGGGAATGAAAGCCAAGTACGCTTACCACAATTACCAATACCTGAGTGCAGCTCCTAGGACAGGCCCCAATTATATGTGACGGTAAAGTAGTGGAGTATGGTGTTCGGCAGTCTTCCACTGGCAGATGTTAATGCCAGGTCACACATAAAAATAAAAAAAAGTAAAAAAAAAGGAAAAAAAAAAGAATGACTGCTTGTTTGATAATCTGTGGTAAGGTAAGGGAAGAGACATGAAAACACAATAATAAACAATGATATTTAATAACACTAAAAACAAATTGAAATAAAGGCAATACCTTGGCTGAAGGGTGCAAGACAACAAGTGGAAAAATAATGAACATAAAAATGAATTACGTTAAAGGGAGGAGAAATGACATACAATAATAATAAAAATAATAATAATAGTGCTGGGAATATATGCGCTAGCTAAGCCTCTATTTGATCACACGAGGTGAGTCAACTAGGTGTTCATAGCGTGAGAGCACGAGATATTCTGGCTGGAGAATGCGGGCGATCCTGACATTGCCTTGGCGAGGAATGTGGTTGGCTTAGGACTGAAGTGGTGTGTTCTCGAACGGCCAATGAGAATGCAGGTGACCAGTACAGGAGTAGCAGTTGAAGGGTCGGCGCGTCGACCAGGTGTGCAGGAGTGGGGGGAGGGGGAGTTGCAGGTGCGTGGCTGTCTTGATATATACGTTTAAGCCACTGTAAAACGTATCTTGAATATTGTAGAACGTGATGATAATAAAGAAAGAGCAGGCTCAATCTCTGGGAGAGATTATCGTCACAATATATATATAGTATATTGTGGACGATAATCTCTTCAAGAGATTGAGCCTGCTCTCCATATACATTCCCACATCTCTTCTAGCACCGACCCTTCAACTCTGCAATCCAAGTATAAAACTACCGAGTTGTGGGTATTCCTGCATTCTATTGGTCGTTCGAGAACACGCCACTTCAGCCCTGCACCAACTCGTTCCACGCCAAGGCAACGTCGGGGTCGACTTGCAGTACCACCATCAGAATATCTTGTGCTCTTAAGCTGTGAACTCCTAGTTGATTCACCTCTTGTGATCAAATAGTGGTTTATAGTTTGCGCATATATTCCAGCACCATTTTATATTGACCATTTTATATAATTCGTGTATGTAATTTATGTCCCATTGTTAATGTAAATTAGTAATTCTTCATTTTTATGTTAGTTCCTTTCACTGTTAAACTTGCACTTTTGCTCAGCCAAGGAATTGTCTTTATTGAACTTTGTTTTCTAGAGTAATTAAATTTCATTGTTTATATTTGTGTTTCGTGTGTCTTACCTTACCTTACCACAGACTATCGACAAGCAGTCTCTTGTTTTTGTTTCTTATGTG
>WNGS01153201.1:0-10214 GCA_020271785.1 Procambarus virginalis
ACCATGTACTTGCTGCTTTGCTGCTCGGTATCATATAGGGATATGATACCTTACGCTTTTAGTAAAATACAAAATACTGTGACGATAATCTCTTATCAGAGATTTAGCCTGCTATTTCTGCGACTCATCCTGTCTTCATCAATATACAAGATACGTTTTGTAGTGGCTAAACGTACACATTAGATGAGTACACACGTACCAGCAACTCCCTCCTCCCCCCACTCCAGCACCTGCTGCACCTGGTCGACGCGCCGAACCCTTCAACTGCCTAACTAGCGACTTGCGGCCATCCAGCTTCCTCATTGGCCGCCAACCAACACTCCACTCCGGCTCCTCGCCAATCACAAGACCTCGCCAGTTATTGTTGGAGTCCCTTGCGTTTCTGCCAGCCAGAATATTGTGTGCTCGCAAGCTATGAACTCCTAAGTGACTCACCTTGTGTGGTCAAATAGAGGTTTATAGTTAGTGCATATATTCCAGCATTCATATTTTATTTACTTTTGTATGTCAATTCTCCTCCCCATTAACGTAATCTATTTTCATGTTTATGTATTTTTTTTCCACTTGACATTTTTTACCATTAAGCCAAGATTTTGCATTTGTTTCAATTTGTGTTTTTTTATTGTTATTAAAATCCATTTTTTATTATTGTCTTTCGTATTTCCGACCTTACCACAGATTACCAATCACGCAGTCATTCTTTTTTTTCTCTTTTTTTTCCTTTTCTTTTTTTATATATTATATGTGGCCCAGCACTGACACCTGCTAGTTGGAAGACTGCCGACCACCATTTCCAACTCGTTACCGTCACATATAAATGGGGGCCTGTCCGGGAGCTTCACTCAGGTATTGGTAATTGTGGTAAGCATACTTGGCTCTTATTTCCCTTGCTTCCATTATTCACATTAATCATTCTTTATTTTATATGGTGCTGTGTATATTGTACATTACGGGAATAGCATATGGTGAGAGTGAGACAACTTTGGATTACGTGGTGACTGTAGGCCGCAGTCATACTCTTAATTGGTCGTCTCCCCCTTCCGTGTTATCCTCCGTGTTTAACATCTTTGTCCCCAGATATTTCTCACTTTTTGACAGATTATCACATAGGTACCCTGGTACTGTGGTCTGTCTCCGGGTCAATAGCACCCAAGTCCTGCAATCCGACTCTAGGAGGAAAAGAGGGCTTTAGATCCTCTAGCACGAACTATTATTGGCGAATTGGGACCTCGCCGATAGTTCTCGTCACCAGTTGACACTCGCACCCCTACTCGTCGGTCAGACTGATGGTATTTACCAAAAGGTAGGGAATTGGCGTTCTTTCTTTTGAGCACAAAGTTCGCTAATTCTGTAAATACCATATTCAATTTCAGTGGGTACCATTGCTTATGTTCTATAGTGACTTGGCAAGGTATGACTACATTTTTTGGACTACCTCATTTATTTTGAAGCCATTTAGTGTTTCACTTGTATTTTAAACTTAGTTTTCACTAATTAGTAGGATTTTCTTGCCTTTATCCTCCCATAGTGAGTACCAGGTACAAGATTTCCTGCGACCTTATTCATTTACCATCTTGAATTAACTTTAATTATTAATAATTCCCCACAGGATAGGTATCAGTTGCCACGTTTCCTGTTTCTGACACTCACCATATTCTCACTATATTCGTCTCCTTTGTTTTGCTATATTTTCACCATGTTCCGCTTACAAGTTTTCAAAGCAGATCCAGAAAGTGAAATAGGGACCTTACGTCACGCTAAGAGGGTCGATTTGTTAACTCTTGCACATGAGTATCACTTAGAAGTTCCTGATGGAGCCAACAAATTTGCCATTAATAATATGATACTGGATCACCTTGCTGATGAAGGTATTATAGATTCTTCTACTCATGAACAGTACATTATTTTAGATAAGGATGACTTGAGAGCGATAAAGCTCAAATTGGAACTTGCCAAGATCGAGCTACAGCAACAACAAGAAGCAGCTGCAAGCAGAGAGCGTGAAGCTGCAATCAGAGAGCGTGAAGCTGCCCTGAGAAAAGAAGAACAAGCGCGTGAAGCTGCCATCAGAAAAGAACAACAAGAAAGAGAAATCCGCCTCAAGGAGCGTGAGGCAGCCCTGGCCAAGAAGCAGCTTCCTCAGAAAGGAAGAAGCTGCCCTCAGAACGAGGAAGGGAAAGGGAGGCCTACTCCTCAAAGGACAGCAAGAACGCGAGTTGGCCTTATACAAACAGCGACTAGAGATACAACGGGAACACGACCAACGACAGGCAGAAGCAGCTCTAAACTGTCGTGACCGAGAACTCACGAGGGACGCTGCACACCAAGCTCAACTCCAACAAGCGGCAGCTAGTCTTCCTCCCAGTTTCAATATCTCCCATGCAAGTAAGTTAATGCCCCCGTTCCTCGAAACGGAGGTTGATGTGTTCTTTACCACTTTTGAGACCCTTGCTGTTCAACTTAATTGGCCTGACGACCAATGGGCTACCCTTCTCAGAGTACATTTAACAGGTAGAGCAGCAGTCACACTCAGCACTTTGGCTTCGGAAAACGACTACACCACCCTGAAACAAGCTGTGTTGGACGCCTACCTTCTCTCCACCGAAAGCTATCGACGAAAGTTTCGTGACTACGTCAAGGCAAGTACCACCACCTTCTTAGAATTTGCTAACACCAAACAAAGATATTTCATGAAATGGCTGGAGGCAGCACATGTCTCTACTTTTTCAGAACTTGTCAACCTCATACTGGTTGAAGAATTTTTGAGACGTGTACCTCCTCCTGTCCGCCTATACTTAGCAGACAAGGAAGAGACGGAGTTAGTGAAGTGTGCGAAGTCAGCTGACACTTACAGCCTCATCCACCGGCTGACTCCAGATCCTACCAGCAAGAAGTCTTGGTACAGTTACGAGAAAGCGAGCCCAGATCAAGGTACCTCTCAACTGTACTGCAGGTATTGTCGATTATATGGACACACCATTGACAAATGTGGTAAGTCCCAATCTAAAGGTAACGTCGAACCCCCTAAGTCTAAAACTACTCACCCTAAGTCCGGTAAGCCTGTAATGAATGTTGGTGTTCATGCTAATGATCTCTCTCTTTACCAAGCATCTATATCCAGGAACTATCTCTACCCACGGTTCAGATTCAGAGGGACGTTTCGGACTTAAGATCCTACGGGACACAGCGGCTCTACAATCGATCGTTTTGAAATCGGCTGTGCCCAACGTCGCCTACACAGGAGAGACTGTGTTCATCACTGACCTTACTGCTACAACTCCTTATCCACTTGCCCGAGTTTACCTGGATTGTCCCTTCGTGACCGGTGAAGTCCAAGTCGCCGTCAGGGAAAAGCCTTTTCCCATGCCTGGAGTGCAACTTCTCCTGGGCAACGACTTGGCAGAAGACCAACAACCAAACAACCTGATCGTCAAGGACATATCCAAGGTAAGCAACTCTGTGGTGGATAACCCGATTTTTGAACATGTTCCAGCAAAGGTTCAAGAGAGTGATGAAGGTTCTCCTCCTGTTATGGTGACCACCCGTGCTCAAGCTGCACGTCCACAGCCAGCCGACTCTACTGCTACCGCTGTCCCTCAGGACCCTTCGAAACTACCCCCTAACCTGACCGCGGTGGAGTTCCGTAAGTTACAGAGAGATGATCTTACCTTGACACCATTATTCTTTCAGGCTGAAACCCAATCCGACAGTGTTCCTGGGTTCTTTATGGAGAACGAAATACTCTATCGCAGGTATAGACCCAGTAAACTGAAGGACGAGGACGATTGGGCAAACGTTGAACAACTAGTGATTCCTACCAGCCTGCGGCCCACGATTCTACACCTGGCCCACGGCGCTTTGTCACACTACGGGTTCAACAAGACTTACCATGGAATTCGACAAGACTACTACTGGCCAGGTATGGTAAACGACATCAAAAATTATGTCAAATTATGCCACGTGTGTCAGTTAGCCAGGAAACCGAACGTTTCCATTCCCAGAGCACCACTGATACCCATCCAGGTGCCTGAGGAACCGTTCCACAAGCTTATTATTGACTGTGTTGGTCCTTTGCCTCGGACCAGTGCAGGCAACGCCTATATCTTAACCATCCTGTGTCCTACCACCAGATTTCCGATAGCAGTTCCAGTAAAAAATATTACAGCTGCTACAGTGGTGAAGAATCTACTGAAAATCTTCACCCAGTATGGATTTCCGAGGGAGATTCAGAGCGACTGTGGCACCAACTTCACCAGTGATCTCTTCAAACGGACTCTGGAGGAGTTCAACATCAAACAGGTACTGTCCAGCCCCTATCATCCTGCTTCACAGGGTTCTCTCGAGCGTAGTCATCAAACCATCAAGGCACTCTTAAAAAAGTTTTGTAATGAGACCTCAAAGGATTGGGATAGGCAAATTGATCTCATCATGTGTATTTTCAGAAGTCTTCCCAACGAGTCACTAGGAGTATCTCCTTATGAGATGCTCTACGGACGTAAGTGCCGTACACCTCTCAAGGCTTTCAAGGATTCTCTACGTGATGCCACCTTCAGTGAGCATCAGAATGTGCCCCAGTATCTTCAAAACCTCCGACACATTCTAGAGAGGGTCCATTCCTTTGCCAGCAACAACCTACAGAAAGCCCAGGAGAGGATGAAGACTCGTTACGACCAGCACTGTAAAGTAAGGAAGTTTAAACCAGGAGACTTAGTTCTTGCCTATTTCCCTATCCCAGGTTCTCCTTTACAGAACAGGTTCTCAGGACCCTACCGTGTTAAGGAGTGCCGGAACAACTTCAACTACGTTCTCGAGACCCCCGATAGGCGGCGGAAGACCCAGCTGTGCCACATCAATTTACTCAAGCCCTATCATGGGGTTCCTCCCACTGTGTTAACCAATTTCACCTCATTTACAGGTCCATACAGCCACAGTGAGACCTTCCCTGCTTCTCCTTCCGAAAGCACTGACACTGAGACAGCGCTTTCTAATTCGGAAATCCTTACTGACTTTTATAATCACCTTCAGGACAGTAATTGTGCTCCTTTATCATATTCTAATACTTCTCTCGCCTCGCCAGATATCAAGTCTCCCATCCTCCATAGCGACGCCAGTGGTACCGGCAACGTGGGTGACCTGGTACAACGAGGCGACGAGACTCTACATACCAACTACCATAAACGACACCACGAGCAACAAGGAGCTACTCGTCGTCCTGAACAGGCAACACTTTGCTCCATACCCGCAAAGTACCCAGTCCACCACCATCTACATGGACCACAACCATCTTCATTTCCTACAGACAGCCCAACTCAACCATCGACTACTTCTATAATGGGCTTGCCAGCTACATCATTTTCACCTCAAGATTGCCACACCCAGGAGTCTGACTACATCATATCAGACGCCCTCTCCAGAGTGCATGAGGTAGAGGCAGCTCCATCTCCCACTCTACCTTCCGTGAACGTGACTCAACCAGAACAGCAGGCTTCGGGGGAGAGTTGTGACGATAATCTCTTCCCAGAGATTGAGCCTGCTATTTCCTTCCTTCATCCCGTTCTCTACAATATGCAAGATACGTTTTATAGTGGCTGAACGTATATATCAAGACAGCCACACACACCTGCAACTCCCTCCTTCCCCCCACTTCTGCACACCTGGTCGACCTGCCAACTGCTGCTTCCAGCCAAACTAGCGACTTGCGGCCGTCCTGCGTTCTCATTGGCCGCTTACCAACACACCACTTCCGCTCCACGCCAATCACATTCCTCGCCAGTCATTGTTGGAGTCCCTTGCAGCCCTGCCAGCCAGAATATATCTTGTGCTCCTGCTGTGAACACCTAATTTGACCCACCTCGTGTGATCAAATAGAGGTTTATAGCTAGCGCATATATTCCCAGCACAAATATTATTTCACTTGTCACTTCTCCTCCCTTTAACGTAATTCAGTTTTATGTTCAGTTATTTTTCCACTTGTTGTTGTGCACCCTTAAGCCAAGACTTTGCCTTTATTTCAATTTGTTTCTTAGTGTTATTAAAGAGCATTGTTTATTATTGTGTTTTATGTCTCTTCCCTTACCACAGATTATCAAATTAGCAGATTAGCAGTCATTCTTTTTTTTTCCTTTTTTTTTTACTTTTTTTTCTTATGTGTGACCTGGCATTAACATCTGCCAGTGGAAGACTGCCGACCACCATACTCCACTACTTTACCGTCACAATATATATATAAATATATATATATATATATATATATATATATATATATAATATATATATATATATATATATATATATGTCGTACCTAGTAGCCAGAACGCACTTCTCAGCCTACTATGCAAGGCCAGATTTGCCTAATAAGCCAAGTTTTCATGAATTAATCATTTTTCGACTACCTAACCTACCTAACCTAACCTAACCTAACTTTTTAGGCTACCTAACCTAACCTAACCTATAAAGATAAGTTAGGTTAGGTTAGGTAGGGTTGGTTAGGTTCGGTCATATATCTACGTTAATTTTAACTCCAATAAAAAAATTGACCTCATACATAATGAAATGGGTAGCTTTATCATTTCATAAGAAAAAAAATTGAGAAAATATATTAATTCTGAAAACTTGGCTTATTTTGCAAATCGGGCCTTGCATAATAGGCTGAGAAGTGCGTTCTGGCTACTAGGTACGACATACATATATATATATATATATATATATATATATTATATATATATATATATTATATATATATATTAATATATATATATATATAATATATATATATATATATATGTCGTACCTAGTAGCCAGAACTCACTTTTTGGCCTACAATGCAAGGCCAGATTTGCCTAATAAGCCAAGTTTTCCTGAATTAATATATTTCTCTAATTTTTTTCTTATGAAATGATAAAGCTACCCATTTCCTTATGTATGAGGTCAATTTTTTTTATTGGAGCTAAAATTAACGTAGATATATGACCGAACCTAACCAACCCTACCTAACCTAAGCTAACCTATCTTTATAGGTTAGGTTAGGTTCTGTAGCCGAAAAAGTTAGGTTAGGTTAGGTTAGGTAGGTTAGGTAGTCGAAAAACAATTAATTCACGAAAACTTGGCCTATTAGGCAAATCGGGCCTTGCATAGTAGGCTGAGAAGTGCGTTCTGGCTACTAGGTACGACATATATATTATATATATATATATATATATATATATATATATATATATATATATATATATATATATATATATATATTGTGACGGTGTTCCCCCCCCCCCCTCTAATTCTCCCACGCCTGCTGTAAGAGTCATGTCCACTATTCCCGAGCGTTCTCTACGTTGCAGGCATCAGTTGAACATATGTGGAGAGAATAGTATTCTCGTTGAGCCGAGAAATTGGTGAAAGTATAGTATTTTGGCCTGTGGGATAGGCCCTTTAGGGAGCCAAAATGGCGCTGGCGAGTCTGTTCTCCCGCCAAAACTGTGTGACGTCAGTGTCGCCAGATTGGTCACCGTCAGCGACGTGGCACTGGGAGCCAATGAAAACCTACTTTGGAAAATGTGACGTCACATAGGAGTCCAGCCGTAGCGGCGCTTTCGCGCCATCAGTCTCACACGACGCGTCCGAGAGGCAGGACGTGCGATCGGTTATCCTGTCTGAGTGACGGATTACCGAGCTCCGGTGGATATAAGCGTCTCCAGTTGTTAGCGCGCACTCTGTGAGATCTTCCTGCAACCCAGATGTGGCTCAGATAAGGAATTGACAGAATATTGAGCAACAAGTGCTCAGGGACAGGTGCGTTGCAAGAAGTGGGCCGGGCATCGACGTGTGCAACGTCCTTGACAGTTCATCAGAATAGGAGACAGTCTAGTGGCTGGGCCATTCTGCCGTGAGCGAACCGGGTTGACCGCCTTGTCAACCAGGTTGAACGTGTGATCGTCGATCCTGTCAAGTTTGACAGTAACCCCACCTTCGTGGAACCCTACGAGTCAACAGTTGGATGCAAGCACGTCGAGAAGTCTTCCCAAATACCTAGTGACATACCTAGACGACGAGGGAATTGACAGTGAAGTGAGCTTCAAGTGCTCTGAAGTCGGGTGCTGTGCGTGTGGAGCTTAAGCAGAATCGTCTGGGACGTCTGATAACTTCACAGTGATATCGTAGTGGTGAGAGGCAGTTCCTCTGGGAGTACAGTGACAAGGGACTATTTGGGAAACGTACAACGACTGCCGAGACGTAGGGAAGAAAGTTGATGGCCAGGAGACCGACTTCAACCCTGCAACGAACTGGAGGAGAAGCACGGACCTGCAGTGTACAGAAAGCGGCGAGACGCGAAAATCCTAAGGCGTTGGCTTGTGTTTCTGGAGGGTGTACGAGGCGAGAGCCTGGACCAGGAGCTACAACCCAACTGTCATCCTAGGATAGGTGAAGTAGGTGTTTACAGTTACCCTCCCATTTCCCCTTTAGTTAGCTATAGATACTTGTCAGAATATTTTATATGTCGTGAGCAAGTCTCACCTGAGTCTAAGTCACAGAGAGCACAGTGTGTGGTGAGGCTACCCAGAGTACTCACAGTATCAGTTTACATATATATCTATGTGTGGGTGTGTGCAAGCACCAGGATTCATTAAGGAATTTACTGTGACTGTAATTCATTTCCTGTGATTATTATTATTATATATATTAGTAGTAAACCAAATTTGGTGTTAGGCTATGAGCCCAGGATTTATATAAATGCCTGTGTATTGATCTCCCTGATTTATTGATATAAATGCCTGTGTATTGATCTCCATGATTTATATATATATATATATATGCCTGTAATTTGATTAATGATTTATCTATGTACATGCCTGTGTACTGAATAATCTCATATACGTGAAGTGATTGCCAGTGCTATCTCTTTAAGGGGAAGTATAGATTTAAAGAGCAGTGCAGTGATCAAGTGAGCGCATTCACAGTAAATATTATTAAGAGTATTGTATCTTTTGGTACGGTGGAAAATCACTTGCAGTGAGAATAAGATATTAATTGCGAGACCAGTGAAGTGGTGTATCGCAACCCAGTGGAATCATAAGTATGTCATGTGAATGTTAAATACAGTGTTTTGCGAAAAGTTAAATAAGCGGGGAGCGCCAAAGAGAAAACAAGTACTATTCTTTCTCACGGGTGCTATGCCCAGGATCAGCTAATATTTGACAAGTGACGTTAATGAGGGAGCGCGTTGCCATATTAGTGCGTTCTGGATTATTGGCTGAGGATTGAGCAGCTGTTCTACATTGATCCTGATATGTTTTTGATGCATATATGTTTCTCGTTGTCTTTTAAGTAAAATACCAAAACTCTTTGGTGTTTGATATCATCCCCTCCATTTATCTTGTGACTGCCAAAAGGAAATATAAGAGTGACAGGAATAATTACTTGCCTGAGACCACACTATTTGAAATTGCTCTTACCACAATTACGACAATTACACCTCACCACTGCTGTGTTACTGGACACCTAAAAACACCAGTTGGCGACCTTGAAGGCTGTGTGATAGTTCTGTGCCGGGGCGGGCCACAGATTGAGGGAATAATTGTGTCTCCACTCATTTTACAACTTAAGGCCGGTTGTGAAATCGACTGGGGGTACTCTCCTGGGCGTGCAGTGGAGCTTAGAGGATCGAGGGAAGACCCGTAGAACGACGGTGAGTAAGGGTTATTGTCAGAGCAACCATCTCGAGAGGAGATCCAGTCTACCATTGCTTTAACCCACACGAACCGTGAAATCCCCGACATTGGCGACCTTGCCAGGATAACGAACAAGATCAAGGTTGTAATTGTGGTATTAAATATCAGGCCTAAGTTTTCACTCACAGTCACAAGATGGAGGATGATAAAGTAGCCAGTTTTATCGACACGAGAGACGAACAAGTACTGGAGGAGTGCACCAGGGCACAGCTGCAAACGATCGCCGACCACTTTGGGATCAAGTTGAGAGCTTCCAAAGTGGGAGAAAGAAGACTCGAGATCATGGCACAGCTCAAGGCACGTGATGAAGCCTTCGGAGAGGAACGGCCACAGACACCTGCCAGTGTGGGAGAGAACCTGAGTATCGGTGGCAGCAGCCGGGGATCCAGTGGCAGTAGGCGCAGTGTCAAGCTGGAAATAATGAAGATGCAGATAGAAGCACAGCTGCGCAAGGAAGAGCGCGAACAAGAAGCACAGCTGAAGCGCGAGGAA
>WNGS01153211.1:9762-20348 GCA_020271785.1 Procambarus virginalis
TTGACCTTTATGGCTGCGTCCTGGTGTATAGTTGACCTTTATGGCTGCGTCCTGGTGTATAGTTGACCTTTATGGCTGCATCCTGGTGTATAGTTGACCTTTATGGCTGCGTCCTGGTGTATAGTTGACCTTTATGGCTGCGTCCTGGTGTATAGTTGACCTTTATGGCTGCGTCCTGGTGCATAGTTGACCTTTATGGCTGCGTCCTGGTGTATAGTTGACCTTTATGGCTGCGTCCTGGTGCATAGTTGACCTTTATGGCTGCGTCCTGGTGTATAGTTGACCTTATGGCTGCGTCCTGGTGTATAGTTGACCTTTATGGGCGGGGGTTGGACCTTATGGCTGCGTCCTGGTGTAGTGACCTTTATGGCTGCGTCCTGGTGTATAGTGACCTTTATGGCTGCGTCCTGGTGTATAGTTGACCTTTATGGCTGTGTCCTGGTGTATAGTTGACCTTTATGGCTGTGTCCTGGTGTATAGTTGCCCTTTATGGCTGTGTCTGGTGTATAGTGACCTTTATGGCTGCGTCCTGGTGCATAGTTGACCTTTATGGCTGCGTCCTGGTGCATAGTTGACTTTATGGCTGCGTCTGGTGCATAGTGACCTTTATGGCTGCGTCCTGGTGTATAGTTGACCTTATGGCTGCGTCCTGGTGTATAGTTGACCTTTATGGCTGTGTCCTGGTGTATAGTTGACCTTTATGGCTGTGTCCTGGTGTATAGTGCCCTTTATGGCTGTGTCTGGTGTATAGTTGACCTTTATGGCTGTGTCCTGGTGTATAGTTGACCTTTATGGCTGCGTCCTGGTGTATAGTTGACCTTTATGGCTGTGTCCTGGTGTATAGTTGACCTTATGGCTGCGTCCTGGTGTATAGTTGACCTTTATGGCTGCGTCCTGGGTATAGTTGACCTTTATGGCTGCGTCTGGTGTATAGTTGACCTTTATGGCTGCGTCCTGGTGTATAGTTGACTTTATGGCTGCGTCCTGGTGTTAGTTGACCTTTATGGCTGCGTCCTGGTGCATAGTTGACCTTTATGCTTTTGTCCTGGTATATAGTTGACCTTTATGGCTGCGTCCTGGTGAATAGTTGACCTTTATGGCTGTGTCCTGGTGTATAGTGGCCTTTATGGCTGTGTCCTGGTGTATAGTTGACCTTTATGGCTGTGTCCTGGTGCATAGTTGACCTTTATGGCTGCGTCCTGGTGTATAGTTGACCTTTATGGCTGTGTCCTGGTGTATAGTTGACCTTTATGGCTGCGTCCTGGTGTATTAGTGGACCTTTATGGCTGCGTCCTGGTGTATAGTTGACTTTATGGCTGTGTCCTGGTGTATAGTTGACCTTTATGGCTGCGTCCTGGTGTATAGTTGACTTTATGGCTGCGTCCTGGTGTATAGTTGACCTTTATGGCTGCGTCCTGGTGTATAGTTGACCTTTATGGCTGCGTCCTGGTGTATAGTTGACCTTTATGGCTGCGTCCTGGTGTATAGTTGACCTTTATGGCTGCGTCCTGGTGTATAGTTGACCTTTATGGCTGCGTCCTGGTGTATAGTTGACCTTTATGGCTGCGTCCTGGTGTATAGTTGCCTTTATGGCTGTGTCCTGTGTATAATTGCCCTTTATGGCTGTGTCCTGGTGTATAGTTGACCTTATGGCTGTGTCCTGGTGTATAGTGACCTTTATGGCTGTGTCCTGGTGTATAGTTGGCCTTTATGGCTGCGTCCTGGTGTATAGTGACCTTTATGGCTGCGTCCTGGTGTATAGTTGACCTTTATGGCTGCGTCCTGGAATAGTTGACCTTTATGGCTGCGTCCTGGTGTATAGTTGACCTTTATGCTGCGTCCTGGTGTATAGTTGCCCTTTATGGCTGTGTCCTGGTGTATAGTTGACCTTTATGGCTGTGTCCTGGTGTATAGTGGCCCTTTATGGCTGTGTCCTGGTGTATAGTGGCCCTTTATGGCTGTGCTGGTGTATAGTTGACCTTTATGGCTGCGTCCTGGTGAATAGTGGCCCTTTATGGCTGTGTCCTGGTGTATAGTTGACCTTTATGGCTGCGTCCTGGTGTATAGTTGACCTTTATGGCTGCGTCCTGGTATATAGTTGACCTTTATGGCTGCGTCCTGGTGAATAGTTGACCTTTATGGCTGCGTCCTGGTGTATAGTTGCCCTTTATGGCTGTGTCCTGGTGTATAGTTGCCCTTTATGGCTGTGTCCGGTGTATAGTTGACCTTTATGGCTGTGTCCTGGTGTATAGTGGCCCTTTATGGCTGTGTCTTGGTGTATAGTTGACCTTTATGGTTGTGTCCTGGTGTATAGTTGACCTTATGGTTGTGTCCTGGTATATAGTTGACCTTTATGGCTGCGTCCTGGTGAATAGTTGACCTTTATGGCTGCGTCCTGGTGTATAGTGGCCCTTTATGGCTGTGTTCTGGTGTATAGTTGCCCTTTATGGCTGTGTCCTGGTGTATAGTGGCCCTTTATGGCTGTGTCCTGGTGTATAGTGGCCCTTTATGGCTGTGTCCTGGTGTATAGTTGACTTTATGGCTGTGTCTTGGTGTATAGTTGACCTTTATGGCTGCGTCCTGGTGGATGGCTGATCTTTCAGTGGTTGCAGCTTGCAGCACACAATGCTGCAACCTCATCTTCTGCATGTTGCAACCTGCAAACTGAAAGTTTTAATTTGCAACATTGTGTGTTGTATCTTACTGAGCTATATGATGCAACTGAAATTCCATAATGCTGCAGCATTATATGTTTGAACCAGCATCACTAAATGTTGTAAATGGCATAATGATGTGTTGTAGTCTTGCATAATTATGTATTGCAATCTTGCTACATAAGTTGCAACCTGTAGCAATTTATGTAGCCACCTTTAGTATTATATATTTGCAAGTTGCAAAACTGATAATTGTATTCCACATCACAATACTGTGTAATTTTCAGCATTATATGTAGCACGTTAAAGCATTGTATATTGAAAAATGCATCATTGCATATCTTACTGAAACATGCAACACTGTATGTTGTACCATGCAGTACTGTATGTTGTATCATACTGCACTGTATGTTGAACATGCAGCATTGTATGTTGTACCATACTGCACTGTATGTTGAACATGCAGCATTGTATGTTGTACCATGCAGCACTGTATGTTGAACATGCAGCATTGTATGTTGTACCATGCAGCATTGTATGTTGTACCATACTGCACTGTATGTTGAACATGCAGCATTGTATGGTGTACCATGCAGCATTGTATGTTATACCATGCAGCATTGTATGTTGAACCATGCAGCACTGTATGTTGTACCATGCAGCACTGTATGTTGTACCATGCAGCATTGTATGTTGAACCATGCAGCACTGTATGTTGTACCATGCAGCACTGTATGTTGTACCATGCAGCATTGTATGTTGTACCATGCAGCACTGTATGTTGTACCATGCAGCACTGTATGTTGTACCATGCAGCACTGTATGTTGTACCATGCAGCACTGTATGTTGTACCATGCAGCATGTATGTTGAACCATGCAGCATTGTATGTTGTACCATGCAGCATTGTATGTTGTACCATGCAGCACTGTATGTTGTACCATGCAGCACTGTATGTTGTACCATGCAGTACTATATGTTGTACCATGCAGTACTATATGTTGTACCATGCAGTACTATGTGTTGTACCATGCAGTACTGTATGTTGTACCATGCAGTACTGTATGTTGTACCATGCAGTACTGTATGTTGTACCATGCAGTACTGTATGTTGTACCATGCAGTACTGTATGTTGTACCATGCAGTACTGTATGTTGTACCATGCAGCATTGTATGTTGTACCATGCAGCACTGTATGTTGTACCATGCAGTACTATATGTTGTACCATGCAGCATTGTACCATGTACTATATGTTGTACCATGCAGTACTGTATGTTGTACCATGCAGTACTGTATGTTGTACCATGCAGTACTGTATGTTGTACCATGCAGTACTGTATGTTGTACCATGCAGCACTGTATGTTGTACCATGCAGTACTGTATGTTGTACCATGCAGCATTGTATGTTGTACAATGCAGCACTGTATGTTGTACCATGCAGTACTATATGTTGTACCATGCAGCATTGTATGTTGAACCATGCAGCATTGTATGTTGAACCATGCATCATTGTATGTTGACCCATGCAGCATTGTATGTTGAACCATGCAGCATTGTATGTTGAACCATGCAGCATTGTATGTTGAACCATGCAGCACTGTATGTTGTACCATGCAGCATTGTATGTTGTACCATGCAGCATTGTATGTTGAACCATGCAGCACTGTATGTTGTACCATGCAGCACTGTATGTTGTACCATGCAGCATTGTATGTTGAACCATGCATCACTGTATGTTGTACCATGCAGCACTGTATGTTGTACCATGCAGCACTGTATGTTGTACCATGCAGCACTGTATGTTGTACCATGCAGCACTGCATGTTGTACCATGCAGCACTGTATGTTGTACCATGCAGCACTCTATGTTGTACCATGCAGCACTCTATGTTGTACCATGCAGTACTCTATGTTGTACCATGCAGTACTGTATGTTGTACCATGCAGTACTGTATGTTGTACCATGCAGCACTGTATGTTGTACCATGCAGTACTGTATGTTGTACCATGCAGTACTGTATGTTGTACCATGCAGTACTGTATGTTGTACCATGCAGCACTGTATGTTGTACCATGCAGTACTGTATGTTGTACCATGCAGTACTATATGTTGTACCATGCAGTACTATATGTTGTACCATGCAGTACTATGTGTTGTACCATGCAGTACTGTATGTTGTACCATGCAGTACTGTATGTTGTACCATGCAGTACTGTATGTTGTACCATGCAGTACTGTATGTTGTACCATGCAGTACTGTATGTTGTACCATGCAGTACTGTATGTTGTACCATGCAGCATTGTATGTTGTACCATGCAGCACTATATGTTGTACCATGCAGCACTGTATGTTGTACCATGCAGTACTATATGTTGTACCATGCAGTACTGTATGTTGTACCATGCAGTACTATATGTTGTACCATGCAGTACTGTATGTTGTACCATGCAGCACTGTATGTTGTACCATGCAGCATTGTATGTTGTACCATGCAGCACTGTATGTTGTACCATGCAGTACTGTATGTTGTACCATGCAGTACTATATGTTGTACCATGCAGCACTGTATGTTGTACCATGCAGTACTATATGTTGTACCATGCAGCACTGTATGTTGTACCATGCAGTACTATATGTTGTACCATGCAGCACTGTATGTTGTACCATGCAGTACTATATGTTGTACCATGCAGTACTGTATGTTGTACCATGCAGCACTGTATGTTGTACCATGCAGCATTGTATGTTGTACCATGCAGCACTGTATGTTGTACCATGCAGTACTGTATGTTGTACCATGCAGCATTGTATGTTGTACCATGCAGCATTGTATGTTGTACCATGCAGTACTGTATGTTGTACCATGCAGCACTATATGTTGTACCATGCAGCACTATATGTTGTACCATGCAGCACTATATGTTGTACCATGCAGCATTGTATGTTGTACCATGCAGCACTGTATGTTGTACCATGCAGTACTGTATGTTGTATCATGCAGCACTATATGTTGTACCATGCAGCACTATATGTTGTACCATGCAGTACTGTATGTTGTACCATGCAGCACTATATGTTGTACCATGCAGCACTGTATGTTGTACCATGCAGTACTATATGTTGTACCATGCAGTACTGTATGTTGTACCATGCAGCACTATATGTTGTACCATGCAGCACTGTATGTTGTACCATGCAGTACTATATGTTGTACCATGCAGCACTATATGTTGTACCATGCAGCACTGTATGTTGTACCATGCAGTACTATATGTTGTACCATGCAGTACTGTATGTTGTACCATGCAGTACTGTATGTTGTACCATGCAGCATTGTATGTTGTACCATGCAGCACTATATGTTGTACCATGCAGCACTATATGTTGTACCATGCAGTACTATATGTTGTACCATGCAGCACTATATGTTGTACCATGCAGCATTGTATGTTGTACCATGCAGTACTGTATGTTGTACCATGCAGTACTATATGTTGTACCATGCAGCACTGTATGTTGTACCATGCAGTACTGTATGTTGTACCATGCAGTACTATATGTTGTACCATGCATCACTGTATGTTGTACCATGCAGCATTGTATGTTGTACCATGCAGCATTGTATGTTGTACCATGCAGTACTGTATGTTGTACCATGCAGTACTGTATGTTGTACCATGCAGCACTGTATGTTGTACCATCTAGCATTGTATGTTGTACCATGCAGTACTGTATGTTGTACCATCCAGCATTGTATGTTGTACCATGCAGCACTGTATGTTGTACCATGCAGTACTGTTTGTTGTACCATCCAGCATTGTATGTTGTACCATGCAGCACTGTATGCAGTACCATCCAGCACTGTATGTTGTACCATGCAGCACTATATGTTGTACCATCCAGCATTGTATGTTGTACCATGCAGTACTGTATGTTGTACCACCAGCTTTGTATGTTGTACCATGCAGCACTGTATGTTGTACCATGCAGCATTGTATGTTGTACCATGTGCAGCACTGTATGTTGTACCATGCAGCATTGTATGTTGTACCATGCAGCATTGTATGTGTACCATCCAGCATTGTATGTTGTACCATGCACCATGTATGTTGTACCATGCAGCATTGTATGTTGTACCATGCAGCACTATATGTTTTACCATGCAGTATTGTATGCTGTTCCATGTAGCAATGTATGCTGTACCTTGCAGCATGTATCTTGCAGCCTTGTATACTGTACCATGCAGCATTGCATGTTGCAGCATGAAGCACTGAAACTGCAGAGTCATACTGTATGATGATAGCGTGAGAATGCTACCATATTAGTTCTTGATCCTCTTATGAAGTAATTTGTTAATGTGCAGACACGCACACATACACATGCTCATAACATATACACATGTATATATATGTATGAGACACGTATACGTATGTCGGTCGGCCGAGCGGACAGCACGCTGGACTTGCGATCCTGTGGTCCAGAGTTCGATCCCAGTTTCTTTCACCCTATGCCCCTGTTACCTAGCAGTAAAATATATATCAGAGTGTTAGTCAGGTGTCACGGGCTACTTCCTGGGGGTGGAGGCCTGGTCGAGGACCGGGCCGCGGGGACACTAAAAAGCCCCGAAATCATCTCAAGTTAACCTCAAGATGTGTATGGAATTATTTAGTTCCTTATATAACAACATATGTCAGACCAATTCCTGGAGTATGCAACTCCAGCGGGTAGTTCGTTTTTAGTCAAGCACATGATTAAATTGAAGGTCAATGGTATGCCACTAGACTGGTACCCGAGCAGAGGGGTATGAGCTACGGGGACAGACTAGGGGAACTGAACCTCACGTCGCTGGAAGTAAGAAGAGTTAGAGGGAGATATTATCACCCCATACAAGATTCTCAGATAAATTGATACAGAAGAAATAAACTGATAAGGGCAGTTTGTTTAACACAAGTGGAACATGAACAGGTGGTCACAGGTGGACACTGAGAACTCCAAAGAGCCAAAAAGATATTAGAAGGAACTTTTTCTGTGTCAGAGTAGTTAGTAAATTGAATTCTTTAGGCAGTGATGTTGTTAAGGCAGATTCCATACACAGTTTCAAATGTAAGTATGACTGAGCCCAACAGGCTCGGAAATCTTTACACCAGTTGGTTGACGATTGATAGGCGGGACCAAAGAGCCGAAGCTCAACCCCCCAAGCACAACTAGGTGAATACACCCGTATACATTCTCATATATATGCACACAAGTACACATGCTCACACATATACACACACGTTTACATGTGCTCACACATATACACACACGTACACACATATTGAAACGTACACATCCTCACACATATACTTAGTTAATGTGGAAGGAAATCGGAAGGGAAATAAACACGGAAAAAGACTCACTATCACTTCAAGACGATCTATACAGGGTTTTGAAATGGTTAAAAGATTAACAGATGCAGTTTAAAGCTGACAAATGTAAGGTTTTGAGGCTAGGTAATGATGATAGAGTTATAAGATACGAGCTAGGTGGTGTTGAGATTGCGAAGTCGGGTTGCAAAAGGGATCTGGGAGTTATGATTAGTTAGAATTTAAAACAAAAAGATCAATGCATGAATGGTCGTAATAAGGTAAATAGGACACTGAGATTTATTAATCGAAGCATTAGTTACAAGACACCTGGTGTTGTTCTTCAGTTATGTCACTCTGGTTAGGCCCCATTTAGATTATGCAGTTCAGTTTTGGTCGCCGTACTATAGAATGGATATAAATTCACTCGAACGTGTCCGCGCGTTGGATGACAAAGTTAATTCCCCAAATTAGAAACCTGTCATATGAAGAAAAATCAACAAAGCTTAAATTGCTCTACCCTCTTCCTTACCTAGGTAGGAGCCACTTGTGGACCTGCCTCACCTTCCTTACCCTCTTCCTTACCTAGGTAGGAGCCTCTTGTGGACCTTCCTCGCCTGGGGTCTGGGTAGCGTCATTGCTCACTTCGGGGTCTGGGGTCAATGCTCCTCATGGGGGACAGCCGCAGAAAGTAAAGAAGCCATTGTTATGGTTACGTCTCCTGCTGACATTCATACAACTTGTACACTCTCGAGATTGTAAAAGTTGTATGAGCTAATATGTACACGGGTAAACACGACTGCACATGCACACACTGACGCGCAGGCCAACCCGTCCTCGCAAATTCGTATAGTCAATATTGACTTATTAGTTACGTGCATAGGTGACATACTAAACATAATAGTTTCCCTTGAAAAGCTTCATAGAAAACACCGACCTTACCTAACCTACTTAGTATGTTAAGATAAGCATCTTATTGCTTCGAAATTACAATTATTACCTAGCCTATACCTATAATAGGTTAAGTAACAATTGTAATTACGAAGCTATAAGATGCTTATTTTAACATGCTAAGTAGGTTAGGTAAGGTCGGTGTTTTCTATGAAGCTTTTCAAGGGAAACTATTATGTTAAGTATGTCACCTATGCACTTATTTAAGAAGTCAATATTGACTATACGAATTTGCGAGGACGGGTTGCGCAGGCACCCACTCAAGCACGCACACGGACGCGCACGCAAGTACACAGACACTCAAACACACACATGGGTGGAACCCGAACAAGGGGACACAGGTGGATACTCAGTACCCAAATGAGCCACAGAGACATTAGAAAGAACTTTTTCAGTGTCAGAGTAGTTAGCAGATGGAATGCACTAGGCAGTTGTGAGAGTTGACATTCTCATGAAACAAATTTATTGCTTGCATAAGGGCTTGCAAGACACAATGTTGTTATTTTACACCCATAGTGTGTCACGTGGGAACTCTACGGGTACTTCTCTTCATGAGGAGTCCACAGAGGTTAACATGTCCGGCCTGGGGCGTCTGGATCTGTTGCAATGTTACAATCGCCACTGCACGAGGGGGGGGGTGCAATTAGCAAACTGGAGAAATGTTTGCTACAACTGAATTGTGGTGGTGGGGGAAGGGGGCAGGACAGGCTCTCTCCCCCCCCCCAGAAACTTTTTTTTATTTTATATTTTTACACGCAAGCATGAAATTTAATACAATAAAAACGAGACAAGAACAGGAAAACATAACAAAACAAAACAAAACAATAAACTACCGGCCAGAAGGGCCGACAGCAAAGTACATCAAATTACAAAACATGATAAATGCATAAAAAACACAGCATAGAAAATAGAAAACAACGTCAACACAAGCAAGCACAGTAACAGCACAAAACAAAACATTCTAAAACAAAACAAACATCAAGAGGTACAACATAAAACATAACAAGAAAAATCACAATATACAACAAACAAAACAAAATAACAAACAAGTACAACATGTAATGCCATAATAAACACCAGTGCAAAGGCACATCACAGAAACAAGACATAAATAAAACACCACACCAAACCAACCGCCTCGCAACAACAAAGGTGAGACCAAAATATGCATAATAACAAACAAGCAATGCATGCAAAGCAAGAAACAAAACAACATGCACAACAACAAACAAGCACCGGCCTGAAGGACCGAGAACAAAACACAACATAAAGGACATCATGAAATATAACAAGAAAACACACAGCACACAACAAGCCAAAAATATAAACACAAAAACAATAATAAAAACAAAAAAACAAAAAAAATAAAAAAAAATAAAAAAAATAAAAATAAGAACAAAAAGAAAAAAAATAAGATAAAAACAAAAACAAAAACCACAGTCTAGCAATGCATAAATAGAACACACATGGCAAAGTACAACACAAAAGCAAACACATGAATAAAACGCCCTCACTAAAACACATGCCTCGCAACAAAGAAGGTAGAGGCACGGGCACAAATATACATAGGGGCAAACAAAAGGCCATAGGGGCACACAACACTACAGTAACATGGAATCAGCTGACATATTT
>WNGS01153213.1:0-15209 GCA_020271785.1 Procambarus virginalis
TTCATGTTATCTATACACTCAGAGGAAGAGGTAGTAGGGTATGTATCACTGTTGGGATACCTCTCGGTGAAAACGGATACTGATTATAGAACCGGTGGAGGATTACCTTGATCGATTTTGAATTTTGACGTGCAGGAATTGTGTCATGCGACGCCGGTCAGGACTCTCTAGAATGTAGCTGTTGTTGTTCTTGCATTCTTTGATGTGATAAGGTCCTGAAAATTACTTTGTAAATGGAGAGGTTGGGATAGGAAAATATGCCAGGACGAAGTCTCTTACATTAAACTTTCTGACCTTAGTGTTATTGTAAAAGTGTGCTTTCATCTTATGTTGGGAGGTCAATAAATTAGCACAAGAAAACGTATATATAAATATATATATTTATATATATATATATATATATATTATATATATATATATATATATATATATATATATATATATATATATATATATATATATATATATACATATATATATATACATATATATATTGTATATATATATGTCGTACCTAGTAGACAGAACGCAATTCTCAGCCTACTATGCAAGGCCCAATTTGCCTAATAGGCCGAGTGATTTTCTTGATTTTCAATAATTTTTTCCAAACAGTTTATATGAATTATTTTTATTATTTTATATTAAGACCATAATTTATTGACTTCCTTTGTTAGTTAAGGCTAGGTTAAGATACGTAGGTTAGGTAGGGTTGGTTAGGTTCGGTTATCTATCTACGTTAGTTTAACTAAAATTTAAACAAATTAACTTATACATAATGAAATGAACAGATTCATCATTTCATAAGAAAAAAAATGGAAAAATATATAAATTCAGGCAAACTTTGCTTATTAAGCAAATCGGGCCTTGCATAGTAGGCCAGTTCGACATTCTGGCTACTAGGTACACACATATATGATTTATATATATATATAATATTATATATATATATATATATATATATATATATTATATATTATATATATATATATATATATATATGTCGTACCTAGTAGCCAGAACGTACTTCTCAGCCTACTATGCAAGGCCCGATTTGCCTAATAAGCCAAGTTTTCCTGAATTAATATATTTTCTCTAATTGTTTTTCTATGATATGATAAAGCTACCCATTTCATTATATATGAGGTCAATTTTTTTTATTGGAGTTAAAATTAAAATTAACGTAGATATATGACCGAACCTAACCAAACCTACCTAACCTAACCTAACCTCTCTTTATATGTTAGGTTAGGTTAGGTTAGGTAGCCGAAAAAGTTAGGTTAAGTTAAATTAGGTAGGTTAGGTAGTCGAAAAACAATTAATTCATGAAAACTTGGCTTATTAGGCAAATCGGGCCTTGCATAGTAGGCTGAGAAGTGCGTTCTGACTACTAGGTACGACATATACATATATATATATAACACCAATATATATATATATATATATATATATATATATATATATATATATATATATATATATATATATATATATATATATATATATATATATATATATATATACGCCCCTATCTCCACCGAGCACCGGTGTATTTGCGGCCAGGCACGGGCAGACCAATACGGCAGCCATGGTCTCATCTGTCGTAAGACACAGGGAAAGATTTCCAGACACGAGGCAGTCAATGACATCATCAAGAGAAGTTTGGCTACAGCTGGGTGTACAGCACAAAGGGAACCCCAGTTGTGCAGACCTGACAACAGCCAAAAACGCCCAGATGGAGTCACCCTGCAGCCATGGAGGGAAGGTAAACAGGTCGTATGGGATTATACCTGTGCATCTACATTGACTGATACCTATTTACGTTACAGATCAGCGGAGGGAGGTGGGGCAGCCACCTTCAGGGAGACCCAGAAAATCCACAAGTACAGAGACCTAGAACGTTGTTACAGGTTCGTGCCGATAGGCTCAGAGACTCTGGGCGCCTGGGGTAAATGTGCACTCAAGTTTTTAAAGGAGGTTGGTGAGGAACTCATTGGGAAAACTAGAGACCCACGAGCAGCCAGTTTCCTGTTCCAGCGCCTCAGTGTCGCAGTGCAGAGGGGAAATGCATGCTGTATCCTGGGTACGCATCCAACCTCCGAGGAGCTGGACGAGGTCTTCGAACGCTGATTGTTTAATTGTTATATATTTGTGTGTGTGTGTGTGTTCTCTGTAAACTGTAGCATTGCATAAGATATATATATATATATATATATATATATATATATATATATATTGTGACGGTAACGTGTTGAAAATGGTGGTCGGCAGTCTTCCAAATAGCAGATGTACAGTATCGGCAGATATCGCAGATTCCTCAGTACACAGATTCAGTCAGCACATAACTTGGGTAGCACACAGCATTGGTTAGCACACAGCATTGGTTAGCACCCAGCATTGGTAGCACAGCATTCGTATGGTGCTCACAGACAACACGACTTCTCCTCCTTCTCCGGGGCGAGACTGCATGCTTCTTCCTTGTGTTTTGAGCTGAACAAATACCTGCGTTCACAGTTCATTCTCGTCACCAGTGTGGTGTTGTGTGTTGCTGAGGAAGTCTTGATTTTAGGGTTGATATAAAGCTATTGCTTGGTTACGGACTTTAATACTTAAAATGATACATGACTAGCAGCTTCCAGGCCTGGCGGGCGTCCTGTACTCTCTCTATTGTTTATCTACTGCTGGCGTATGAAATGCAGCGCATACAAACGGATGGGGCCGTTTGCTATGAACATGACATGTACCTCTGGAAGTTACAGCCTTAGGTGACACAGTGATTGTTGGCTTTGAGAAATTCATTGCATATGTCCCCTCACTGCCCAGCTTCCACCTAGGACTGGAGGTGGTTGATTTAGATTTAGTAAGAAACCTCGTCATACTCTTTGGTCTCTTTGGTCTCACTGATTTCTCAGTGTATGAATTTTCAGTGTCAGAATTAATTTTGTTAGGAGCATTCATTCTATTGACAGTCATTCTCCATCCCCTGGAGATTGATTCCAGCATCTAAGGAAAGGATGTCTGTCTCATAGTGAGATCAGATTTCAGCTAAAGCATTTCGAGGAAGCTTCCTCTGGATGCTCAGCTTTGTGAGCATTCGGAAGCTTGTACATCTTCAATGGTGACAAGGGCTTTCACTAGTGACTCCACCTATAACCTGAAGTTTTGAAGGGAGTCTGCTCGGTTGGCACGTGAGATTAAATCCACCAAATAATATAAAAGATTAACTATACTTATTTCTTTGTTGTAGTAATTGACTTTCAACAACTGTATAGCTGTGTCATAAGTGTCCTCATAAAGAGACAGATTAGCAATGCCCTTCCTGGCTTCCCCTTTGAAGAGGCTTTGAAGGCATGTGAACTTTGTCACTTTTGTTATGGTTCTCTGAGAATAAACATGAGTGTTAAAAGACATCCAAAGGGTGTCCAAATTGTCCTCGTTTTGTTCAGCAAAAGTTGGTAAGTCTAAAGGCGGTAATCGTTCCTCTGACTCTGCTGAACTGGCTTGAGACACAATTATTAAAGGTGTTGCCTTATGTACAGCTAGTAAGTTGAGTAAAGGGTTTAACTTTGCATGAGTATCATCCTCGAAGATTGCCAGTTCAGACCTGATTTATTCCATATCGTCAATGGTTGTGTCACTGACAAAAAGTTCACTTCGGTAAAATTCAATCATTCTTTTCACTTCATCGAATTTGTTATCAGCCACCCGTAGAGAGATTTCCAGCTGGATAGAATCAACTGAAGACTCTTGTGACAAATTTTCACATCTACTGAGTAGTTTCGTCAAGTTGCCTTTAAGTGCTACTAAAGGTCCAAGCTACGTTTTATTTTCTGTGGATGAGCCATGGTGGCTGATTGGTTAAGTTTGGTTGATATCATAGTTTCTAAATGAAGATAACTGGGGTATTGATTCATAAAAGTGAACAATACTGAGTAGTAATACCATAGGCTTAATATCCAGTCACAAGGCAATATCCTACCTGTAGAGGTTGGTAAATTGTATGTATGTAATCACACATAATTTGAGAGGTAATCAGTGTCACTGTAAGAATACCTTAGGCCAGCCCATCATTTTCAACATTGGAAGGATTAGAGACATAAATTAACTTTCAAAGATGAAATTGATAAAGTTAAAATCTAAATGAATATAGTATATGCAATATAATATGAGTAACATAATTATGTGAACAACACTACTCGTGTTGTTATTGATCCCATCCTATCTAGGGTCTGCACATTGTTTAAATAATTGCTAGTTTGCTCAATATATAGTTCAACACTAGACAAGTTGGTATCCTACCCTATATAAGGGTTGGCTGCAAGTAAATTTATATTATTGTCCAGTAAAGACAAAAGTTCAGTATTTTATTTGGGTTTTATTTATATGCTAATTTTTTCTCTTTAAACGTTAGGGAAATATATATACATTTATGTCTAGTAGTCTTGTATCAACCTCCTTTGATATTTAATTGTGTTAATTATTTTGTTAAGTGATGAATTTGTAGGTCGTGTGTTTGACTGTTTTCTCCTACACCACATTCCATAACACGCTACTTACTCAAATTAAATTCCATTTTCCAAGTGGTGTTGCATACACTAACTGTATCCAGATCGTCTTGATGGGCATATCAATCATATAATTTTCTTATCTTTCCTAGTATCTTAGCATCATCTGCAAACGTATTCATATAATTCTGTATTTCTTCTGATTGGTTTCTTATGCATACAATGAAGAATACCAGTGCAAGAAATTAATCCTGTGGTACTCCACCTGTGACCTTTCTTCAGTTTGATAAATTGCTTCTGATTACTGGCCTTCTCATTCTGTCGGTTAAGAAAATTTATCATCTGTGTTAGAAGCTTTCCTTTCTCTCCTCCAGAATGTTCCAGTTTCCAGAAATGGGAAATTCTAAATGGGACTCAATTGAAAGCCTTTTTTAGGTGTAGATACACGCACTCAACCCAATCATCTCTTTCCTGTAAAATCTCTGTGGCTTATCACAGAAACTAAGTGATTTTTTTTTACATAGGATGTTATACATCGAAAACCATATTGTCTGTCCGTTATGTGATGTGATGTTGCATTGCTGCAATAATGAACCAAGATGGTGTTTCTCTCCGTCACAAAGACATAAAAAAATGCTGCTATGGCCCTTGCAATGTGTCGCAAGTCGCAAGCAAAAGCATAAGAAAAACATCAGATATAATAATTAAACAATTTACTGAAAAATTAGTGAACAAAAATGACTGAAGAATACTTGGCGATCATTCCATTATAAAGGTAAACAAAATAATGCGAAAACTGTAACATGGATAAACTGTGCAAGAAATATAATGAATATTCTAAACAAATAAACACTGGTGTGCTGAAGACATCCACAGTACCACGGCAGCATCAGACACATGACGTAAGGTGGTAGGGTAGACAGGTGAGAAAGGCTGAGGTGATCTTAAGAGCACTAAGAGAGACAGCCTCCTCAGGGTGGCGGTGCCCTTTATATAGCCCGGCGGTGATGACCTCACTGCTGGTGTCAACACGTGTTGATAACAAGCTGCTGTCGTAAACGTCTATTTAGCAGCTTGTGGCTCCAATGTGTAGAGGCTGTACAACTGATAGTTTAAGTTGGCAAATTGCTTGTTTACAGAAGGCTAACTACTTGTTAGCGGAAGCACCTCGCTTGTCGACGACTAGTGCCAGACCCTGCGGGGTACTAGGTGGTGGAACATGTGGCAGCTCAAATGACTCATCATGCTGTCATGGAGGTGGACTTCCAGCATGAAGACGTGGAATTGTGAGAGGAAAAGGTAGTTCCACGGCTAAGCAGGGGATTCATGCGAGAGCTCCTCCCCAAAGCCTTTTCCTATTGCCTGAGATGTCGATGCTGGAAGGATGTTGGAAGCGGAAGGTTCCACTTCATGATCACGGGATAGTGCATCGGCAATTAAGTTGTCGGCTCCTTTGATGTAGACGATCTGGAAGTTGAAATTTTGTAGGGACAAGGCCCAACGAAGTAGACGCTGGTTGGAGAATTGGGCTCGTTGTAGAAAACGAAGAGGACTGTGGTCTGAATAGATAGTGATGGGTTGGTGTCCTTGATCGTAAGGTTCATATCGTTGCACCCATAGGACGATGGTGAGTAGCTCCTTCTCTATAGTGCTGTAGTTTTGTCGGTGAGGCTTCAGCTTGTAGCTGTAGTAGGTGACTAATAGGACTTCTTCTCGCCGTTGCATCAGGACACCCCCAGTGTCGGTGCTGCTGGCATCAACATTAAAGATGAAGGGTTGTTTCACATCTGGTGAGGTAAAAATGGGGATAGTACACAGCAAAGTTTTTAACTGTTCGAAGGCAATGGAGTGTGAGTAGGTCCAAATATAATTTTGGGGGCTGGTAAGGTTGATTAAAGGTGTGGTCACTACCTTACCTTGAGGATACCTTGAGGTGCTTCCGGGGCTTATCGTCCCCGCGGCCCGGTCATCGACCAGGCCTCCTGGTTGCTGGACTGATCAACCAGGCTGTTGGACGCGGCTGCTCGCAGCCTGACGTATGAGTCACAGCCTGGTTGATCAGGTATCCTTTGGAGGTGCTTATCCAGTTCTCTCTTGAACACTGTGAGGGGTTTGCCAGTTATGTCCCTTATGTGTAGTGGAAGCGTGTTGAACAGTCTCGGGCCTCTGATGTTGATAGAGTTCTCTCTCAGAGTACCAGTTGCACCTCTGCTTTTCAACGGGGGTATTCTGCACATCCTGCCATGTCTTCTGGTCTCATGTGATGTTATTTCTGTGTGCAGGTTTGGGACCAGCCCCTCTAATATTTTCCACGTGTAAATTATTATGTATCTCTCCCGCCTGCGCTCAAGGGAATACAGATTTAGGCTCTTAAGTCGGTCCCAATAGTTTAGATGTTTTACCGAGTGGATTCTAGCAGTAAAGGACCTCTGCACGCTCTCCAGGTCAGCAATTTCACCAGCAGTGAAAGGGGCTGTCATTGTGCAGCAGTACTCCACTCTAGAGAGCACAAGCGTTTTGAAAAGTGTCATCATCGGTATAGCATCTCTAGTGTGAAAAGTTCTTGTTATCCAACCTGTCATTTTTCTTGCAGTTGTGACGGCTACTTTATTGTGTTCTTTAAAGGTAAGGTCTTCCGACATGAGTACACCCAGATCCTTTACATTGCCTTTTCGTTCTATGTTATGATTTGCCTGAGTTTTGTACGTGGTTTCCGTTTTTATATTTTCATTTTTTCCATAGCGCATGAGCTGGAACTTGTCTTCGTTAAACACCATATTATTTTCTGTAGCCCATAGAAAGACCTGATCTACATCTGACTGGAGGTTCGCCGTGTCCTCTATGTTGCCTACTCTCATGAAGATCCTAGTGTCATCTGCAAAGGATGATACAGTGCTATAGGTTGTGCTCTTGTCTATGTCCGATATGAGGATGAGAAAAAGTACTGGAGCAAGCACAGTACCCTGGGGGACTGAGCTCTTAACGGTTGACGGGTTGGATTTTATTTTGTTGACTATTACACATTGGGTTCTGTTGGTCAGGAAATTGTAGATCCATCTGCCTACTTTTCCGGTAATTCCTTTTGAGCGCATTTTATGGGCAATAACACCATGGTCACATTTATCAAAAGCTTTTGCGAAATCTGTGTAAATTACATCAGCGTTTTGTTTGTCTTCCATAGCATCTAATGCCATATCATAGTGGTCCAGCAACTGCGACAGGCAAGAGCGCCCTGTTCTGAAACCATGTTGTCCGGGGTTATGGAGATGCTGTGATTCCATGTATTTTGTGATCTTACTTCTTAGCACTCTCTCAAAAATTTTTATGATGTGCGATGTTAGTGCTATCGGTCTGTAATTTTTTGCCTCTGCCTTATTTCCTCCTTTATGAAGTGGTGCTTTCTCTGCTGTTTTTAGTATATCAGGAATAACGCCAGTATCTAGGCTTTGTCTCCACAGAATGTGAAGGGCCTGCGATAGTGGTTTTTTACAGTTCTTGATGAATATGGAGTTCCAAGAATCCGGGCCTGGTGCGGAGTGCATAGGCATACTGTTTATGGCTTCTTCAAAATCCAGTGGGGATAGGGTGACGTCTGATATATGATTTGATGTTGGTATCATATCCATGAAAAATTCTTTTGGGTTATCGATCTTTAGTGCGTTTAGTGGCTCGCTGAAGACAGAGTCGTATTGCTTCCTCAGTAACTCGCTCATTTCTTTGTTGTCATCGGTGAAAGTTCCATCTTCCTTTCGCAGGGGCCCGATACTAGATGTGGTTTTTGATCTTGATTTTGCATAGGAGAAAAAATATTTCGGGTTTCTCTCTATTTCACTGATGGCCTTTTGCTCTCTTTCCCTCTCCTGCGTTTTGTATGATTCTTGTAGCTTGAGTTCAATTTTTCCTATTTCGCTACCTAACCTTCTTCGCCGTTCCTGAGATAGGGTGCGACTCTCAAGTTGTACCGCGATTCGTTTTCTTCGCCTATATAGGGAACGACGTTCTCGTTCCAATCTGCATCTCTTCCTCTTTTTTCTTAGGGGGATGCGGTTTGTACATATTTCTAGTGCTACTGAGCTTATTTTTTCCAGGCACTGGTTCAGGTTCGCATTTCCTAGCTGTTCTTCCCAGTCTATTTCTGTGAAGTCCTGGTTTATTTGCTCCCAGTTTATCTGTTTATTATTGAAGTTGAATTTGCTGAAATCTCCTCCACCGGGAATCTGGACTGGTTTTGAAGGTCTATTCCCCATGGTTGTCATAACTTCAATTAAGTTGTGATCTGAGTAACAGGTATTTGTAATCATTATGTTCCTGATCAATTCATCATTATTAGTGAAAATGAGGTCCAGCGTGTTCTCCTTCCTGGTTCTCTCCTACTACTTTGAACTTCCTGGTTCTCTCCTTCCTGGTTCACTATGCTGAAGTTCTGACAGAACCGACGGAAATATGACTCTAATCCCAAGAATCTCATAAGTTGCTTACGAGAAGTAGGCTGTCGATATTGTAGGATGGCTTGAAGATGTATGTCTAAAGGTGTTAAGCTTCCACTGCCTATAACCTGACCAAGATATTTCACTTTACCTTTAGCAAATGAGGACTTTCCGAAATTAACGGTGAGACCAGTCTGGAGTAACTTATAGAATAGTTGTTGTAGGCGGTGTAGATGTTTTGCCACGAGTTGATCGCTACAACGATGTCATCCAGGTAGGCATAGGTGTCGTCAAGATCTTGGATGACGAGGTTGACAGCTCGCTGGAAGGTAGCTGGAGCAATACAGAGTCCAAAAGGTAAGCTTCCATATTTAAATAGGCCAAAAGAAGTGGTAAAAGCAGAAATACTTTTAGAACGTTTCGTTAGCCTGATTTAATGGTAGCCCATTAAGAGGTCTATTTCAGACAAAAAGGAAGTGTTACCTATGGCACCTAAGATATCGTCGATACGAAGTAAAGAATAAGAATTCTCCAATGTGACAGAATTTACCCTCTGGTAATCTGTACAGTCTTACCTTGCCATATGGATTGGGAACCAATATGTATGGTGAAGCCCAAGGAGACTCACAAGGTGTAGCTAATCCATTGCTGAAGAGGTTCTTTACTTCTGCGAACATGGCTTCTCTCTTCTGAAGACTGATGCGATAGTAAAGCTGACGGATGTGAGTCGTATCAGGGAGCAGCTGGATGTTGTGTTGCACTAAAGTACATTCCTGAGGAGTGTCTTGAAACAGTTTTTTATGGATAGAGATTAATTTAATAATTGAAACACTATTATCTGAATGTTGGAGGTATTTGGGAAGATCTTTTAGAATATCACTGTTAGACGTCACTGTATTCATGTTATCTATACACTCAGATGAAGAGGTAGTAGGGTATGTATCACTGTTGGGATACCTCTCGGTGAAAACGGATACTGATTATAGAACCGGTGGAGGATTACCTTGATCGATTTTGAATTTTGACGTGCAGGAATTGTGTCATGCGACGCCGGTCAGGACTCTCTAGAATGTAGCTGTTGTTGTTCTTGCATTCTTTGATGTGATAAGGTCCTGAAAATTTACTTTGTAAATGGAGAGGTTGGGATAGGAAAATATGCCAGGACGAAGTCTCTTACATTAAACTTTCTGACCTTAGTGTTATTGTAAAAGTGTGCTTTCATCTTATGTTGGGAGGTCAATAAATTAGCACAAGAAAACGTATATATAAATATATATATTTATATATATATATAAAAATATATATATATATATATATATATATATATATATATATATATATATATATATATATATATATATATACATATATATATATACATATATATATTGTATATATATATGTCGTACCTAGTAGACAGAACGCACTTCTCAGCCTACTATGCAAGGCCCAATTTGCCTAATAGGCCGAGTGATTTTCTTGATTTTCAATAATTTTTTTCCAAACAGTTTATATGAATTATTTTTATTATTTTATATTAAGACCATAATTTATTGACTTCCTTTTGTTAGTTAAGGCTAGGTTAAGATACGTTAGGTTAGGTAGGGTTGGTTAGGTTCGGTTATCTATCTACGTTAGTTTTAACTAAAATTTAAACAAATTAACTTATACATAATGAAATGAACAGATTCATCATTTCATAAGAAAAAAAATGGAAAAATATATAAATTCAGGCAAACTTTGCTTATTAAGCAAATCGGGCCTTGCATAGTAGGCCAAGTTCGACATTCTGGCTACTAGGTACAACATATATGATATTATATATATATATATATATATATATATATATATATATATATATATATATATATATATATATATATATATATATATATATATATATGTCGTACCTAGTAGCCAGAACGTACTTCTCAGCCTACTATGCAAGGCCCGATTTGCCTAATAAGCCAAGTTTTCCTGAATTAATATATTTTCTCTAATTGTTTTTCTATGATATGATAAAGCTACCCATTTCATTATATATGAGGTCAATTTTTTTTATTGGAGTTAAAAATTAAAATTAACGTAGATATATGACCGAACCTAACCAAACCTACCTAACCTAACCTAACCTCTCTTTATATGTTAGGTTAGGTTAGGTTAGGTAGCCGAAAAAGTTAGGTTAAGTTAAATTAGGTAGGTTAGGTAGTCGAAAAACAATTAATTCATGAAAACTTGGCTTATTAGGCAAATCGGGCCTTGCATAGTAGGCTGAGAAGTGCGTTCTGACTACTAGGTACGACATATACATATATATATAACACCATATATATATATATATATATATATATATATATATATATATATATATATATATATATATATATATATATATATATATATATATATATATATATATATATATATATATACGCCCCTATCTCCACCGAGCACCGGTGTATTTGCGGCCAGGCACGGGCAGACCAATACGGCAGCCATGGTCTCATCTGTCGTAAGACACAGGGAAAGATTTCCAGACACGAGGCAGTCAATGACATCATCAAGAGAAGTTTGGCTACAGCTGGGTGTACAGCACAAAGGGAACCCCAGTTGTGCAGACCTGACAACAGCCAAAAACGCCCAGATGGAGTCACCCTGCAGCCATGGAGGGAAGGTAAACAGGTCGTATGGGATTATACCTGTGCATCTACATTGACTGATACCTATTTACGTTACAGATCAGCGGAGGGAGGTGGGGCAGCCACCTTCAGGGAGACCCAGAAAATCCACAAGTACAGAGACCTAGAACGTTGTTACAGGTTCGTGCCGATAGGCTCAGAGACTCTGGGCGCCTGGGGTAAATGTGCACTCAAGTTTTTAAAGGAGGTTGGTGAGGAACTCATTGGGAAAACTAGAGACCCACGAGCAGCCAGTTTCCTGTTCCAGCGCCTCAGTGTCGCAGTGCAGAGGGGAAATGCATGCTGTATCCTGGGTACGCATCCAACCTCCGAGGAGCTGGACGAGGTCTTCGAACGCTGATTGTTTAATTGTTATATATTTGTGTGTGTGTGTGTGTTCTCTGTAAACTGTAGCATTGCAATAAAGTATATATATATATATATATATATATATATATATTTATATATATATATATATATATATATATATATATATATATATATATATATATATATATATATATATATATATATATATTGTGACGGTAACGTGTTGAAAATGGTGGTCGGCAGTCTTCCAAATAGCAGATGTACAGTATCGGCAGATATCGCAGATTCCTCAGTACACAGATTCAGTCAGCACATAACTTGGGTAGCACACAGCATTGGTTAGCACACAGCATTGGTTAGCACCCAGCATTGGTAGCACAGCATTCGTATGGTGCTCACAGACAACACGACTTCTCCTCCTTCTCCGGGGCGAGACTGCATGCTTCTTCCTTGTGTTTTGAGCTGAACAAATACCTGCGTTCACAGTTCATTCTCGTCACCAGTGTGGTGTTGTGTGTTGCTGAGGAAGTCTTGATTTTAGGGTTGATATAAAGCTATTGCTTGGTTACGGACTTTAATACTTAAAATGATACATGACTAGCAGCTTCCAGGCCTGGCGGGCGTCCTGTACTCTCTCTATTGTTTATCTACTGCTGGCGTATGAAATGCAGCGCATACAAACGGATGGGGCCGTTTGCTATGAACATGACATGTACCTCTGGAAGTTACAGCCTTAGGTGACACAGTGATTGTTGGCTTTGAGAAATTCATTGCATATGTCCCCTCACTGCCCAGCTTCCACCTAGGACTGGAGGTGGTTGATTTAGATTTAGTAAGAAACCTCGTCATACTCTTTGGTCTCTTTGGTCTCACTGATTTCTCAGTGTATGAATTTTCAGTGTCAGAATTAATTTTGTTAGGAGCATTCATTCTATTGACAGTCATTCTCCATCCCCTGGAGATTGATTCCAGCATCTAAGGAAAGGATGTCTGTCTCATAGTGAGATCAGATTTCAGCTAAAGCATTTCGAGGAAGCTTCCTCTGGATGCTCAGCTTTGTGAGCATTCGGAAGCTTGTACATCTTCAATGGTGACAAGGGCTTTCACTAGTGACTCCACCTATAACCTGAAGTTTTGAAGGGAGTCTGCTCGGTTGGCACGTGAGATTAAATCCACCAAATAATATAAAAGATTAACTATACTTATTTCTTTGTTGTAGTAATTGACTTTCAACAACTGTATAGCTGTGTCATAAGTGTCCTCATAAAGAGACAGATTAGCAATGCCCTTCCTGGCTTCCCCTTTGAAGAGGCTTTGAAGGCATGTGAACTTTGTCACTTTTGTTATGGTTCTCTGAGAATAAACATGAGTGTTAAAAGACATCCAAAGGGTGTCCAAATTGTCCTCGTTTTGTTCAGCAAAAGTTGGTAAGTCTAAAGGCGGTAATCGTTCCTCTGACTCTGCTGAACTGGCTTGAGACACAATTATTGAAGGTGTTGCCTTATGTACAGCTAGTAAGTTGAGTAAAGGGTTTAACTTTGCATGAGTATCATCCTCGAAGATTGCCAGTTCAGACCTGATTTATTCCATATCGTCAATGGTTGTGTCACTGACAAAAAGTTCACTTCGGTAAAATTCAATCATTCTTTTCACTTCATCGAATTTGTTATCAGCCACCCGTAGAGTGATTTCCAGCTGGATAGAATCAACTGAAGACTCTTGTGACAAATTTTCACATCTACTGAGTAGTTTCGTCAAGTTGCCTTTAAGTGCTACTAAAGGTCCAAGCTACGTTTTATTTTCTGTGGATGAGCCATGGTGGCTGATTGGTTAAGTTTGGTTGATATCATAGTTTCTAAATGAAGATAACTGGGGTATTGATTCATAAAAGTGAACAATACTGAGTAGTAATACCATAGGCTTAATATCCAGTCACAAGGCAATATCCTACCTGTAGAGGTTGGTAAATTGTATGTATGTAATCACACATAATTTGAGAGGTAATCAGTGTCACTGTAAGAATACCTTAGGCCAGCCCATCATTTTCAACATTGGAAGGATTAGAGATATAAATTAACTTTCAAAGATGAAATTGATAAAGTTAAAATCTAAATGAATACAGTATATGCAATATAATATGAGTAACATAATTATGTGAACAACACTACTCGTGTTGTTATTGATCCCATCCTATCTAGGGTCTGCACATTGTTTAAATAATTGCTAGTTTGCTCAATATATAGTTCAACACTAGGGAAGTTGGTATCCTACCCTACATAAGGGTTGGCTGCAAGTAAATTTATATTATTGTCCAGTAAAGACAAAAGGTCAGTATTTTATTTGGGTTTTATTTATATGCTAAATTTTTCTCTTTAAACGTTAGGGAAATATATATACATTTATGTCTAGTAGTCTTGTATCAACCTCCTTTGATATTTAATTGTGTTAATTATTTTGTTAAGTGATGAATTTGTAGGTCGTGCGTTTGACTGTTTTCTCCTACACCACATTCCATAACACGCTACTTACTCAAATTAAATTCCATTTTCCAAGTGGTGTTGCATACACTAACTGTATCCAGATCGTCTTGATGGGCATATCAATCATATAATTTTCTTATCTTTCCTAGTATCTTAGCATCATCTGCAAACGTATTCATATAATTCTGTATTTCTTCTGATTGGTTGCTTATGCATACAATGAAGAATACCAGTCCAAGAAATTAACCCTGTGGTACTCCACCTGTGACCTTTCTTCAGTTTGATAAATTGCTTCTGATTACTGGCCTTCTCATTCTGTCGGTTAAGAAAATTTATCATCTGTGTTAGAAGCTTTCCTTTCACTCCTCCAGAATGTTCCAGTTTCCAGAAATGGGAAATTCTAAATGGGACTCAATTGAAAGCCTTTTTTAGGTGTAGATACACGCACTCAACCCAATCATCTCTTTCCTGTAAAATCTCTGTGGCTTATCACAGAAACTAAGTGATTTTTTTTACATAGGATGTTATACATCGAAAACCATATTGTCTGTCCGTTATGTGATGTGATGTTGCATTGCTGCAATAATGAACCAAGATGGTGTTTCTCTCCGTCACAAAGACATAAAAAAATGCTGCTATGGCCCTTGCAATGTGTCGCAAGTCGCAAGCAAAAGCATAAGAAAAACATCAGATATAATAATTAAACAATTTACTGAAAAATTAGTGAACAAAAATGACTGAAGAATACTTGGCGATCATTCCATTATAAAGGTAAACAAAATAATGCGAAAA